>MDKH01066924.1:0-24388 GCA_005239495.1 Nicotiana undulata | reverse complement strand
ATGAGATATGGAGGGATGGATTTTCCTGGTACAGATTATGGATGAGTATGATATCCCGGAGATAGATTTCTCCGAAAGGCTGAATTGGTCTGCTCCCTCGGTACTTAGTGACTGAGTCACCACGTCGTACATATTACGGGATGGATTTCCCTGGGCCAATGGCCAATTATGTGTACCGAGAGGACCACCTGTGAGAGTTTCATGTTACATACATGGCATTTATTTGTTATTCACGGATTTTGACTAAGTTCTAGGGTCATTCACATAACATTATTGTCACTGATATTCTCGGTTATTCCTGAAACATTCATTATTCGAATTGTTATTTACGGAGGTTGAGTTCGTCACTACCTCCTCAGACCGTAGGTTGTTTTCGTTACTTACCTGCACACTATGTGTGCAGATCCATGTGCACCGAGATTTGGCGCAGATCAGTGATAGCAGCTTATCTCTCAGAGCCGAC
Source organism: Nicotiana undulata (assembly GCA_005239495.1). Taxonomy (NCBI): domain Eukaryota; kingdom Viridiplantae; phylum Streptophyta; class Magnoliopsida; order Solanales; family Solanaceae; genus Nicotiana; species Nicotiana undulata. Next base: position 23,925 of record MDKH01066924.1, on the reverse strand, counting down.
GAGGAAGCAGCTGGCGTTCGCTGTCCCGTCCCTCTTTTCCTTATTTTCCCTCCTGTATTAGAAATTGGAAACATAAAACTTCAGCATTATTTCTCAGTTGTATTGATGTTAGTAGCTCATGACTGCGTGACTCCAGATCCTAGATTGATTTTTGGAGCCTATTTTCTTCTATTAGAATGTTTTAAATGATTAAAATTTCCGTATTTCTATGAGTTTAGCCAATAATGAGTAAAATTCTCTAGTAAATGAATTGAGTATTGTTGTAGCGGTTGGCTAGCCTGGTTCCACGACATGCGCCATCACGACCCGGAAACGGGTCGTGACAAACGTGTTATGATTCCTTTGTCAATGTTTACCTTAAAAACGGTAATTACAATTAAATTTGATTTGTGGTTCTAAAAATACGTGATTTATTTTCATACTAGTTGTTAGGCAATAGAAGCAAAGTGTGAGTTAAAGAATCAAGGTAAAATGGATAGAGGATGAAGATGGGCAACCCAGACTGCCCAGAATGGGGGGTCGAGTCGGCCGAGATTGGTCCTCGAGATCGAGGCTCGATGCTTAATAGTGAAGGATCGACGATGCTATAACAGTTCAAAGAGCCTCGAAAGCGGCTACTTATGATCAATGATAAGCAATAAATGAAGAAAAATCAATGAAATGCAATAAATATAAGTAATAAATTAGTAAAGAGGCAATAAAGGATGTTTGAGTTAGAGAGTAGAAAATGTTCTTTTATTCAATATCATTTGTGCAAAAAAAATTATAAGGTCCCCTTTTTATAGGCAGGGGAAATCCCAACATAGTACATAAGAATTTATTACAAAGATATACTGCTGGTACAACCATTCAATGTCACGGTATGGACTTGTACTACTCTTGCAAACCTGGTCAACTTTAGCCATGTGCCTTCCGGGAGCTTCCCGTTTGTCCACGACTGCTGCTGATTTATGCTGCACTGAGGTCGAACATAGGGGACCCTCGGGGTTGAATCCTTGAGTTGTGCCCCGATTCCTATATATGCATATAGTGGAAAGCCATAATAATCATAAAATCGGTCTCTCTGATTTTAATCGTATACAGATAGTCCCCGTGTTTCTTGGAGTGAAAGGACAAGAAACGATTTAGATTTCCAACCCTTAAATGCTTCCATTATTACATCAGTTGCGCCATATCAAGTGATTGAAGTGACAAGGGGGGGCCCAAAAGGTCGCGTCCATACAACACTTGAAAAGCCCTTGAATTGATCACAGTGACGGTTGCCTTTTGACCTCTCTTAACGTACATGACATGCAATACTTCTTCATCCACTTCTTAGTTTTCACCACAACCTCAAGCCTCCAAAAGAGTTCACCTTATTTATCCCTTGCGTTTTTTCTCTAATTACACTTCTTCCTCCTTTCTGAAACCCTTCAAAAGAATGGCAAAGACTCCTGCCAATGTTTTCCAAGGTGATAAGCCTTCCTCTTCTTCACGTTTGTTGAAGAATAAGGCAACAGTACCTCCTCGCCTTGAGGAGTGCATCCCCAGGGAATGTGAAATAACCTCTGATTTAAAGATCGATAAACCTTCCTCAAGAGCGGGATGATGTGAACCCATGTCCCGATATATCAGCTTAATACTGGATATTGAAAGGAGAAAGGAGACTGCCATTGGGGGGAATCAGTGCTGGTGAAGATTCGCTCTCGGGAAGAAGATATAACCTCTTACGAGGTCGGCTTTCTGAGTTTGTATACTTACCTGTTTACCCTCGCTCTGGTGGAACTGTTGTCACCTTCAATTGATCATGTGATCCTCGACTTCAACGAGCGATATCAAGTGACCCTCGGCCAAATACATCTGTTGTTTTGGCACATTGTTTAAATGACCAGATATTTCACGAACATGATAAATGGGATTCCTTTTTTCATTGACCACTTGGTCAGGACATATAGCTTTTCCGCGGTGGATTGATTAAACTCCAACGCTGGGACTCGAGGGCCTTCTATGCTTGTACTGACGAGGCTAGGGACAGAGGGTGGATGAGCCATTTTGTCCGAGTTAGGACCTCTGACCTAATTCCGACAGAAGGGATGTTGTTCCCCGAAAGGTGGAACATGAAACGTAAGTGGATACGTTAGTCAGGTATTTTCTTTTTCCTTTGGATTAATTTCTCCATGAATTAACTCCTTCTGATGATGCACTTGTTGCGGTGTACCCTAGTGTAGTTAAGGACCTCTCGTGCTGGATCAGTCAGCTAGATTCGATTTGCCCATATGTTGAGAGATTGTGCCGCGATTTGTCAGGGGCTCGTTGAGAAGCAAAAAACCATGGTAAGACTTTATCCTTGTCGTAATTGCTTTTCTTAGAAAAAAGTATCACTGATTATGTTCTCGCATCCCATGGTTATATTTTGTATTTTTTCAAGTGTAGGAGAGGCCTCCATGATGAGGGAGGCGCTGCCTGAGGAAGCGGATACCCCGAAACCTGACAAAGAGAACAAGAAAAGGAAGAATTCGCTGGCTGAGCCTTCGAAATCAATGAAGGCCAAAGTGAAAGAAACCAAGGCCGATTCAATAGCTTCAATCCCTGAAGTATCTGAGAGTCCTCAGGCTGGAGATGAGGTGAAACCTAATCCCTCGACAGAGCCCGTAGGAGGAGAAGACATGGTCGTCCCACATCATGCTGAGCCAGTGGATGTCGAGCCGGAGGCTTCAAAATTGGGGTTTGATGCCATTGATGTCGCGCCTGGGGACAAGGAAGCCGTTGAAGACGTATCGAGTGATGTCCCCCAACCGTCTGCTGGCCAGAATATTGCCCGAGCTGGAGTGCGCTCGGTTGGTGGGCCGGAGGAGCCTAGTTCTGAGATTCCTCAGGGGCAAGAGGAGGCTCCGACCAATCCATCCAGGGTTATTGAAGTGAGCGACTCCTCTCTAGGACCGGCTTTACCTTTGGGGCAGTTGCAAGATTCCCAAAATAGAGAATCTCCCGACGCGGGGGCATCTTTCGAGGGCAAAGATGCATTTGAAGGGCTATTTACTATAGCCGAGGAGAACCCTGAACTCAACGTCTCATTTGTTTTTAGTGAGATCGAGAGGCTCTGTGAGCAGGTAAAAATTATTTTAGTAGATTTTATCCGGTGCCCTGGTCTACGTCTTCCTTACTTTGTTTCTTTTGTTCTTCCAAGCCAATGTGCTTTACAATCAGACCTTTACCAAGTTTCAAGCCGAGTTGGCCCACTTTGAAGGCGAGTGCGGGAGGCATACCTCAGAAGTTATTGAGCTTAGGGCTAGCTTTTCCAAGAAGGAAAAAGAACTTCGTGGTCTTCGGGCTTGTCTGGAGGTGGCGTAGAGAGGACTCATCTTTGAGCAGGTAGTATAGCTTCTATTTGTTTTTGCCTGCATATTTACCCAATTTTAATGCACTGATACCTCCAGGATGATTTTGCAGTTTGAGAAGAGAGATGCTCTGATGAAGGAAGAGCTCCGAGCTAAAGACGCCGATATTCTAGAACTCAAACGGCACGTGAGTGATATAACCACCGAGAGAGGTACTCTCTAGGGGAAGGTGGATTTGGTCGAACATCAGCTTCATGATGCGGGGGTGGAGAGTAACAAGTACAAAGATCTTCTCGATGAGTTGGCCACTGCTCTATCTGCAGCTAGAGCTAGATCAGAAGCACTCGTATCCTCGTACAAAGAGGACGCTATCGATGCAAATGTTCAGGCTAGGAAGGTGTCCGAGGAGGCTGAATTGCAATTGACCCGAGTCATGGAGCATGCCTGATTAAAGTCTCAAAGGCAGGCTTTAGAGGATATACATGTTGGGGGCATCGATCTGACTGCCGAGATCGAGAGGGTGAAGACCCTAGAAGAGGAGGTTGCTGCCTTGCTCACTTCTAAAGGCGAATCGAGCAGCATCTCGAAAGATGATGGAGATGAAGGCGAAGTTCCTGAGAGGGAAGAGGCCGTTGAAGACCCCGGGGATGGAGCTGGAGTTGCTGAAGGCATAACCCCCGAGGGAGCCGTTGAAGGCACAACCCCGGTGATAGATTAGGGTTATATTTGTTTTCTCCTTTGTAAGAGCATTAGACACAAGTCTTGTAAATACACTCCTTTGATCTTTCAATATATATAAGAATCCTTTCAGCTTTCATCATTCCTCATTTCGCCTTTTCTTTTTGTAATAGATTGCAATGCTCGTTTGTCATTGGCCCGAGATCCAGACTTTAGAATTAACCCTCAAGTTTCTGTTTTTGACGAGCAACTTCGCAACGGTCGAAAATTGACCATTCGAGGTTTAATCCCCAGATCAAGTTTTGACTTGAGTTCTTCGACCGTTAGGTCTTAAAGTCGGCCTTGAAAATTCTCTTATGCGTCAGCCCTAAAGAATTTTTAGTTAATTATTTAGGGCTCAGTCTTTGAGTTGGATTTCGACTCGAGCTCATCGACCCTTAGGTTTTTGAATTAGCCCTGAGGCTTTTTAAGCTGGAACTTAGGCTCTTACACGTTAGGTCGGTATGACCTCTAATCGGCCCGTAGACTTTTTGATGTTGGACCATAGGCTTTTTATGCATTTGCCCTTATGCATTTTAGCTAACCGTTTTGGGCTAGGTCTTCGAGTCGGGTTTCGACTCGAGCTTATCAACCCTTAGGTTTTTTAATTGACCTTGAGGATTTTTAAGCTAGCGCCTAGGCTCTTGCGCGTTGGGTCGATACGACCTTAAGTATGGCTATAGTTTCCCTCATTTTTGTGTTTGTCAAACTCTTCGACGGTTCGATAAGAACCTCGATTACGAGTCGTTATGCGATGATAAATGAGCACCTCGGAAGGTTCTGCCCTTTGGCTGAATTGTCTCAAAACCTTTCATTATTTGGAGCTGACAAGAAAAGATCAAATATCTCTTTTGTTTATATCGAGGGTAGCCTGATTTAACCAGTTCTTTTTAAAGTATATTCGAAGTATTTGTGATTATGCAGCGATGGTCGGGCGTCCCCGAGTCATGTTAGTTTGGTCGGAGCCTACCGACTGGAATCGTGGTGTTTGGCCGTAGCCTACCGACCGGAGTCGTTATGTTTGGCCGTAGTCTTTCTGTCCCCGAGTAATATAATCTCGGCGTCTATATCGAGGGTATGCCTTTTGAGGGGTCTTACAAGTTCGAATATATAGCCTTGACTTTAACATTGGGATTATGCCTTTTTAAAAGACTTTCGAATTGGACATGCCTTACTCGAGGTCTTACGGGTTTGATGATTATGCCTTTTTTAAGGTCTTTCAATTTTTGATCATGCCCGTAGGACTTACAGATTTGATTATGCCTGTAGGAATTACAGATTTAGTGTCGCCACACAGAGGTATTTTTGGCTCGAGGTTGCCCATTTGAGGTCTTATAGCCTCTAGCTTAGATAGCTCGATGAGGGACAATCGACGACAATCCCCGAAGCATTGAAAGTTTTTGTCTCTATGGCCATTCTTTGTAAACTTGTGATTGTGAGCTCGACATTTCCAGCCTTAAGGTCTTACGGCATTGAGTCCTTGACGCCATTCCCCGAGTGTCCGAGAAAGTTTTGGCCCTGGAGTCATTTCTTGTGATAAAAATTCTTTGAAAGCGCAAAGCTTGGAAAAAGATGCTCCTCTGATTACTTGGTACAAGTATACATATTTTCACCGTTGAGGGTCCGATTATTCTAAGCGGACACGGTTCGTTTGACCGTTTGGACCTATACAACACTTTCCTATCGAGACCCTCTATGGATTTCTTCGATTTCTCTGAGGAGGTGATGCCCCCAGTATTCGAGGTTGACTGAAGAGAGGTCTTGAATACTTTTTGAGTCTTCCTTAGGTAGCATATAGATGTTGCCTCATTAAAAACCTTGCCGGTAAAACCCTTTTTGGGATAAAACCCGATCGAAGGAAAAGAGTGCAACACATGCTTTAAAACCCAAGGTCTTTTGAAGTCGGAGGATGTTTCAATTTCATCTATTGGATATCTGCAAAAGCTCAGTGCGGAGCACATAAATGAAAATAAGAGCATAGTCTTACCTTAGCAGTAATAGTGTTTGAGCATAGATATGTTCCAATTGCTCGGAAGTTGTTCGCCTTCCATAGTACCGAGTTTGTAGGACCCTTTGCCGATTACTCCAAGAACAATGTACGATCCTTCCCAGCTCGAGCCTAGCTTCCCTTCATTAGGGTTTTTCTGGGTGACTTTCCTGAGGAATAAGTCCCCGACTGCGAAATGTTGGAGGTTTGTTCTCCTGTTATAGTATATTTCGATCCTTTGTTTTTGGGCGGCCATTCGAACCAGTGAAGTTTCACGCTTCTCATCTAATAGCTCGAGGGCTGTAGTCATAGCCTCGTTATTAGAACTCTTGGTAGCGTGCCAGAACTTGGCACTCGGATCCCTGATTTTGATCGGTATCAAAGCCTCAGACCCATACACTAGAGAGAACAGCGTCTCTCCTATGCTTGATTTTGAAGTTGTTCGATACGCCTAAAGGACCTCGTACAACATTTCCCTCAATTTACCTTTCACATTTTCTAACTTCTTTTTCAAGTTTTGAATGATGGTTTTGTTTGTGGCTTCGGCTTGGCCGTTTGCACAGGGGTGATAGGGTGTTGACAAGATCCTTTTTATCTTATGGTCCTCAAGAAACTTTGTAACTTTGCTTTCGATGAACTGCTTTTCGTTGTCGCAGGTTATCTCGGAGGGGATCCCGAATCGGCACAGGATATGGTACCATATGAAGTTAATGACTTCTTTTTCTCTTATCTTCTCGAAGGCCTGCGCTTCCACCCATTTTGAGAAATAGTCAGTCATAAATAGAATAAATCTAGCTTTACCTGGCATCATTGGTAGGTGTCTGACGATGTCCATCCCCCACTTCATGAACGACCATCGCGATAAGACTGAATGTAGTTGTTCACCGGGATGGTGAATCATTGGTGCATATCTTTGGCATTTGTCGCATTTCTGGACAAATTCCTTGGCGTCCTTTTCCATGTTGTCCCAATAGTAACCTACTCAGATCACCCTTCGGACTAGAGAATCGGTGCCAAAGTGATTTCCGCAGGTACCCTTGTGGATTTAACAGAGAACATAATTTGTGTCACCCGGTCCCAGGCATACCGCCAGGGGTCCGTCGAAGGTCCTTCTATATAGACTTCCATTTTCATCGAGTGATAATCGAGCTGCTTTGGTTCTCAGGGCCCTCGACTCTTTTGGGTACGCGGGTAACTTCCCACTTCCTAGATAGTCGATGTATTTATTTCTCCAATCCCATGTCAAGCTAGTGGAATTGATTTCGGCATGGCCTTCCTCGATCACCGATTTGGATAGTTGGACAACGACCCCGGGGAGTATGTCACCTTCTTTGACGGATGTCCCAGATTTGCGAGGGCATCAACCTCGCTATTTTATTCTCAAGGTATATGCGTCAGGTTCCATTCTTTGAAGCGATGCAACGTGATTTGAATTTTTTCTAGGTACTTTTGCATCCTTTCTTCTCGAACCTCGAAGATCCCATTTACCTGATTTACTACCAGAAGCGAATTGCACTTTGCTTTGATGATTTTGGCTCCTAAGCCTTTGACCAATTCCAGACTTGCAATCGTAGCCTCAAGACTATGCCAAGCCCGACCCCTTTCATGTTCGAGGCACCGTCGGTGAACATGGTCCATACCCCCGAAGATGTGCCCGTTTTTAGCAGAAGTTCTTTCTCTTTCCCCCCGAGTTCAATGGCCCATTTGGCCAGTCGGCCGGATAACTCGGACATATGCAATATGCTTCGAAGGGGGTAGGTCGTTAAAATACAAATGTGATGGCATTGAAAATAAGGCTTTAACTTTCGAGATGCACTAATTAATGCAAGAGCTAATTTTTCTGGAAGTGGGTACCTAGTTTCGGCATCGCCCAAGGTTCGACTCACATAGTAAATAACTAAATTCGTACCTTGCTCTTCTCGAACCAGCACACCACTTACTGCTACCTCGGACAAGGCCATGTATAGATACAGTGTTTCATCCTCCTTTGGGGTATGGAGTAAAGGTGGGCTTGATAGATATCGCTTCAACTCCTCTAAGGCATGTTGGCATTCCAGAGTCCATTCGAAGCTATTTTTCTTTTTGAGCAAGCAGAAGAAATGGTGACTCTTGTCTGACGACCTTGATATGAATCGACCTAAGGTTGTTATCCATCCGGTCAGCCACTGCACGAACTTCACATTATTTACCACTGTGATCTCCTCGATGGATTTGATTTTGTCAGGGTTGATCTCAATCCCCCTGTTTGAAACCATGAAGCCTAAAAAATTTCCTGACCCTACCCCGAAGGCACACTTCTCGGGGTTGAGCTTCATGTTGTAGCTTCTGAGAATGTCGAATGTCTCCTGCAAATGAGTCAAATGATCCTCTGCATGCAGGGACTTAACTATCATACCGTCAATGTATACTTCAATGGATTTTCCTATTTGATGTTAAACCATTTTATTAACCAGTCGGTGGTACGTGGCTCCCACGTTTTTTAGCCCGAAGGGAATCACATTGTAGCAGTATGTACTATACTTCATGATGAACGAAGTCTTTTCCCTACCCTCGGGGTTCATCTAAATTTGATTATACCCTGAGTAAGCATCGAGAAAGGTGAGGATCTCGTGGTCGGCCGTGGCATCAATCAGGAGATCGATGTTAGGCAATGGGAATGAATCTTTGGGGCATGCCCTATTTAAATCTTTATAATATACCCACATTCTTAGCTTATTCCCCTTTTTGGGGACTACTACCACATTGGCCAACCAATCAGGGTATTTTACCTCCCTAATAGACCCTAATTTGAGGAGCTTTGTTACCTCGTCCTTGATGAATGCATGTTTTACCTCGAACTGAGGTTTTGTTTTTTGCTTTACCGGTTTGGATCTGGAATCAACGCTCAGTCAATAGGTGGTTATTTTTTATGGGATCCCTGTCATGTCTAAATGGGACAAAGCAAAGAAGTCGATGTTATTAACAAGGAATTGAATGAATTTTCTCCTGAGTTCAGGGTCAGTCTCGTTCCCAGGTATACCTTTCGATCCGGGAGATGTTTGACCAGAACAACATGTTCCAGTTCTTCAACTATTGATTTAGTTGCATCCAATTCTTTGAGGGAAACAAAGGTTCGGGGGGCTAGGAAGTCTTCCTCGTCGTCCTCGGAGATCTGGTTACCCTCAGGCTCGTCCGAGGTGGAGGATGTGGATGTTGGTGCCTCACTCTGAACCGCGAACATCTCCCTTATCGCACGCTGCTCCCTATATACTGTCTTTATATAATCTTTTGTTGGGAATTATATCATTTGATGAAGAGTTGAAGGCACTTCCCTCATGTTGTGTATCCATAGCCTCCCAAGAAATGCATTGTACCTCATCTCACCTTCAATGACAAGGAATTTGGTATTTTGAACTGTACCAGATATGTTGACCGGGAGGACGATCTACCCCTTTGTTGCTTCGCCGGCCATATTGAACCCATTGAGGACTCGTGAGGTAGGTACGATTTGATTGAGTAGTCTGAGCCGCTCCACCACCTCCTACTTGATCACGTTGGCCGAACTACCTGGATCCACGACTACACATTTAATTTGAATGTTATTTAAGAGAAAAGAAATTACCAGCGCATCGTTATGTGTATGAGACAAGGTCTCGAAGTCCTCTTTACTGAATGCAAGGGTGTTTTCAGGCATGCGGCCCTGAATTTTCTCTGTCGTTGCCGCGGATAGCTTTGTCCACTTGATCATGGGTCCTTGAGGAACGTCCGTCCCCCCGATGATCATATGAACGGTGTGATGTGGCTTTCCCGTTCTGCTTCTCTGAGCTGTCTTTCTTCCCCAAAGGTGATTTACGGCTTGGTCGCTGATAAATTCTTTGAGGTACCCTTTGCTAATTATTCGGGTTACTTCTTGTCGAAGTTGTCTGCAGTCTTCGGTCCTATGACCATGTGTGCCGTGAAACTTTCACACCAGGTTAGGGTTTCTTTGCGAAGGGTCTGATAGTATGGGTTTTGGCATCCTGGTATCTTTGCTTTCACCCATGGCCGATATGATGTCTGAAACGCAAATGCTGAAGTTGTACTCAGATGACCGGGGTACCTCCGCCGGCCTTACGCGCCTATTGAACCCTGCTTTTTTTATAAGTCCCCGAGAATTCTGACCTCGATTCGTCCCTTGATAAATTTGAGGTGTGTTGTATCTTATGGTGTTTCTTCGATTGTCGACGTAACATTGATATCTTTCCTTACATGGCCTTGGTTCTTTCTCTGGGAACCTTGACTATATCCTCTTCGTGAGGCCCTCGAGCATTTTCATAACGGCAGAGCTGGCTACTGACCCGTCATTGCCCGACCTCTCCGATACCTGGTTGACTCGAGGGACCGTTCCTATCGTGCTCGAAGTCTTTTGATGGGTTTGCAGCTGAGTAATCGCTACTTGTTGTGCCTGTAGTATTTCGAAAATAACGTGTAGGATGACCTCTATTTCAAAAATAACGATGCACTTCCATCAATGCGGGAGCTTATATCGACGTGTTGGGCGTTGCGCGAGCTCACGTCCACAGGAATTGGCTTTGGTGTGTTCTCAGGGTCTTGCAGTGGTACACCAGTGCCTGAAACAGCTACACCATTCTTTCCATGGTCCTTAAGGCTGTTGTTTTCATGTGCATTCACTGAGTTAGACATTATGACTTGAAATTAAACTTTCTTGGACAGGAAAAAGTGTGAAGAATAACTTGTGATTTTTAGCAAACCACCACTAAAACAACCACTATTATTTTTAGCCCCATGGTGGGTGCCAAACTGTTTACCTTTAAAATGGTAATTACAATTAAATTTGATTTGTGGTTCTAAAAATACGTAATTTATTTTAATACTAGTTGTTAGGCAATAGATGCTAAGTGTGAGTTAAAAAAACAAGGTAAAAAGGATAGAGTATTAAGATGGGCAAACCAGACTGCCCAGAACCGGGGGGTTCGGTCGAGATTAGTCCTCGAGATCGAGGCTCGATACATAATAGTGAAGGATCGATGAAGCTATAACAGTTCTAAGGGCCTCGAAGGCGGCTATTTATGATCAATGATAAGCAACAAATGAAGAACAATCAATGAAATGCAATAAATGTAAGTAATAAATCAGTAAAGAGGATGTTTGAGTTAGAGAGCAGAGAATGTTCTTTTATTCAATATCATGTGTGCAAAACGAAATGATAAGGGTCCCCTTTTTATAGGAGGGGGAAATATCAACATAGTACATAAGTTTTATTACAAAGATATATAGCTGGTATAGCCATTCAATGTCACGGTACGGACTTGTACTACTCTTGCAGACCTGGTCAACTTTAGCCATATGCCTTCCGGGTGCTTCCCGTTTGTCCACGACTGCTGCTGGTTTGTGCTGCCCCGAGGTCGAGCATAGGGGACCCTCGGGGTCGAATCCTCAAGTTGTGCCCCGAGTATTATATATGTGTATAGTGGAAAGCCATAATGATCATGAAATAGGTCTCTCCGATTTTAACTGTATACAGTCAAGTTTCAATATGATTAAGCTATTAAATTAACAAGTAGGGTGCAAACATCACAAGTGTAACATGATTTGGGTCCTAGACTACCCAGACATAAGCACAATTAGTAGCTACATACAGACTCTCGTCACCTCGTGCGTATGCAGCCCCAAAAAATAGAAGCACATATTAAATCAATTCACTTATGGGGTTAATTCCCTCTTATAATGTTAGAAAAGAGACTTACCTCGCTCCGAAGTTCCATAACCGACTTCAAAGCCTTTCCAACAACTCAAACTGATGTCCATCGCTCCAAAACTAGTAAATAAATTTGCAAATCCATAAATATATACTTTAATACTCGTTATAAATCAATATACAACAATTTCCAACCCTGTTCAAAAAGTTAATAAAATCACTCTCAGGCGCACCTGCTCGGATTCCGAAAATTTTCAAAGATAAACATTACCCATAGCATCACCAACTCAAATATATAATTTATTCTCAATCCCAAGCCCAAATTCGTGGTCAAAATCCAAAAATACCAATTTCTAGATTTATCTTCAAAAAACCAAATTTCTACTAATTTTCATGTATATAATCCATATACAATTCATGTATTTAACTCACAATGTGCGGGAATTACTTCCCCCATAATAGATGATGAAATCTCCTCTTCAAAAGCTCAACAATCGTCCAACAAAAATGAAATATGAAGGAGAATGGGCCAAATCTTGCCTTTAAAATGACATTGCCCTCTTCGCGATCGCGGAAACACCCTCGCGATCGCGAAGGCCTAACCCCAACCGCCCAGAAATTCTACTCCATGATCACAGTGACCTTCCCGCGTTCGCGATGCCTCCACGTCTCATTGCTTTGGATTCGCAGTCCCTAAGCCGCGTTCGCGATGTCTTAACGCCACCAGGACCAGCTCCCCCTTCCTTCTCCGCGTTCGCGAAGCCCGTTCACGTTCGCGTAAGACACCTCTGCCCCCTCTTCGCTTTCGCGAGCCCATAGTCGCGTTCGCGATGCAAAATTTCCTCCCGAACTCCAACTTCTCTTCGCGATCATGATGCTTACCAGGAACACCAGAAACCAGCAACATCAAGACATCCCAACTTGGTCCAATCATACCAACCAATCCCAATACATGACACGAACCTGCTCGAGGCCTCAAATCGCATCAAACAACACTAAAAACACGAATCACACCCCAATTCAAGCTTAGTGAACTTAGAACTTCAAACTTCTCCATTTGACGCCGAAACATATCAAATCAAGTCAGATTGACCTCAAATTCTGCACACAAGTATAATTGACATTACAGACCTACTCCAACTTTCGAAATCGGAATCTGACCTCAATATCAAAAAGTCCACTCCTGGTCAACTTCACAAAAACCTTCAACTTTTGAGCCTTCGCCAAATGACTCTGACCTATGGACCTCCAAATCCACATCAAGGCACGCTCCTAAGACCAGAATCACCATACAGAGCTATTCCAAGGATCGAAATTCCAAACGAACACCGATAACATTAAAATACACTTCAATCCAAATTTATGAAGTCCTTGCAAAATTCCAACTTTCCACAATAGGCGCCGAAATCCCGATTCCGAGGTTGTCTACTCAAAATCCAAACCTTAATCAATTCTTCCAACTTAAAGCTTCCAAAAATAGAATTTTCTTTCCAAATCAACTTCGAACTTCTCGAAATTCAATTCCGACGCGTACAAGTCATAATGCATGAAGTGAAGCTACTCAAGGCCTCAAACCGCTGAATGATGAGCTAGTGCTCAAAACGACTGATCGGGTCGTTACATTCTCCCGCACTTAAACATATGTTCGTCCTCGAACGTGCTAAGAACTGCTCCGAAATTTGGTGAAATCATTGATCAACACCTCGTGCACCTACCCGTGCTGCCATAACCCAGTTGAGCACATTAGCTTGAGCCAATGCGAAGATACTCCCTTTTATTCAGTCAAATAAGCCTTAGAGCCAAATTCCAACATCTGGAATTCTCCCCCGGGCCTGCTCTAAACATACGAACACCATATCAGCCACTACTTACTATACTGAAGCATGATTGTATACCTGTTATGAATTCACACCATGCACCACATAATTCACATGAACATAATAACAACCTCTTACAAAAATAGCCACAATTCCATGAATCTAATTCCCACAACGCACCTCATGACACATATAAGTCATGTTCCAACTCTTGCAATACAGCCACAACGGAAGAGATGTGTAGAAGTTCAAACAAACTGCCAAGTCAAAATATCATTGAGTCTTTCCTCCTGAAAAGAACCAATACCCCATCATGAACCAAATAATGATATTTGCTCTTTAATATGCCTTATTTACATCCGATCGCACTGATCCCAGGTCCAATAATCTCGTCTCACCTAGTACAAGCCGCTCAAGCAATAAGATATCTCAGACACTGCCAAAGATCTCATATGATGCCACAATATGCCAACAAGCTACCAACTCGAATGTGATACATAAGGAAAACGAACCCTGGAAGGAACTACTCAACCCACGTATCTAATTTAGCAACTAAAAAGATGTCATGAACCTTTGTCAGAAAATGCAGGACAAAAAACACTAGAATAGATATAGGGAACTATTCTAAACATCACACTGTTGCGGCGCGCAACCCGATCCATACATGATACCGTTGCAACATGCAACCCAATCCAACCATGATACCTGTGGTGGTGTGCCACCTGCTCCAAATAGTGTACCCGTGGCAGCGTGTCACTCGATCCACACATAATAATCTAAAGAAAACACACCTCGAGGTGTAACGCTTGTACTCACGAAATGCCCGAATATCAACCATAAGCACGCCAAGTGCATAATAAAAATCCCGCGGAGATGGATAGCGTCATACGCTACAAAACGTAAGCACAAATAAGGTGCGATATATGATCTGCATCTCGAGATCCACCCTGCTCACACAACACCATCGCTATGCGGGACCTCAACACATGTGCAAATAATCAAGCCATCTCACAACCCACATGGCACAATAGAGTATTACATGAAATAGTTGATGACAAAATTAACATCCAACTCCCGGATACTCCTCTATAAGGAATGCTATGCTGAATGAACACACTCACACTAGTGTAGAGTTCACATCCACATTTGGACCCATCAACGGACCTCAAACTGATTCATATCATACCATGCTTGGGTTAATAACCTCTCAAGGAACCACAATGATCTATTCATGATACATAAGGACAACTATATAATCCGGAACAAACTCACATGGTCTATAACCCTGGGGATAGAATGCCTCTCAAGCAAAAACTCTCGCACTTGCGATATTACCATAAACTCCATATATGGTTTCAATCTTTAACAATCAAGCTACTGACATGCCACACTTATACAAATCTCCCTATGGGACACGCTCCCACGACTATTCCGCTTAGGTAGCAAAGTCTGCACATCCATACCAAAAAACCCTTCTAATTCTGCAAAGTGAATCAAAACTCCGCAAGTCAATGCACAAAGCCTCTTCCACATGACACTGATCTCAAGTGATGCTAAAGACAATACCATCTTACTCTAAGAATCTGAATTCTTTCATCTTCATCCAAGCTCGTGACATTCTTGTTAACGCCAAACGACAACCTTGATCGTCAACTTCCATTTCCCATGTCGCTCATTGCACCTACCCTACCAATACGTAAGAGCACAAGAATTTCGTAATAACTTGAACCACTAAAAGCATACACACTGCATCATATAGAAGCCTTTCTTTTAGTTCATTCCTGGAAAACCACTGCAACATGTGACTGAATTCCCATAACTGCAGAAAATACAAACCTCATGTTGTTGTCAAAACCACCATGCACTTCCGGGATTCATCTACATATAACATGTCATAATAGTCGAATGCCTCAAAAACAATCAATCACGGCGGCCGTCAATCCTCATACGTACCGCCACAATCACCTGTAAAACTTAACACGCTGAAAGAACTGATCATGCCACCACCATGCGGATTCACCCATAGCTAACCGAACCCACTTCTTTTAATTTACTCTGGACTTTCCTTAGAAATAACAATAGCTCAATTCAAAATATAACGAACTCAATTCGCACTCATCTTGAGTGACTCCATTTCACGAGACCACATTGTCTCCAAACCCATGACCCATTCCATACCCTCCCCGTGCGCACAATCGCAACTTCAACTGGTACACCCATTATGAAAAATTCCTCTATGAATCCGAAGTTATTTTCTCCTATTTCTCCATTGCTACACTACAGACCGATAATAACATAGAACACTCCAAGACCCTTTTCATAATCAACTGCAAAAGCTCGATACTTATCCATAGCACGGACTCGAAATCTTTAGGCACCACACTTAAATTTTGAACCCCCTAAGACCGTTGTTGAGAGTTACCCACTCTGACTTATTTCTGAATATTATCAAACTCCAGGGCCCTGCTAGAACATGAACACCCTCTCAAAGAAGGAACCGACTAAATTCCTTACTTTGTACATCACATCCACACAAAGCATAAACTCTGAGTCTTCCCAAAGCCTGAACATGAATCAATAAGGCCCAAATATAGCACGCATTCCTCCAATCATTTGCTCGACCTGCCATTGATGTTTTTATTCCCTTAGTCAAAATGACCCACCAATACACTGTTGACCAAAAACAACACAAACAAACGACCAAACAATCCAACCGTAGACGGTGGGGCTCCCCCACATAGCTTGAAGCTACAATTTCTTAACCCCGGAACCCATCACGATTCTTCCTTCCCCATTACCATGATCTCGCACAATCAGCTTGCAAAGGGTCTCGAAATTTTTTTGTCAAACATTTCATAAATATTCTGAATCACTAGCCACATTCACATACTCGACCTCTTACCAGATGGATAGTAGATTCCTTCGTAGAAGCTTCATCAACACCATACAAACACTAACATGCTCACAGGAGATAACCCACATGTGGAAATTCCATGCCGACATCTTCTAACGCGTTGCACTGGGTGCCATTACTACGAAATTAGTAAACCCTCCTTAGCCCGTGCTCATTCACCAGTTGTGCAAGTCTGTTCACCCCCCATTGACATCAACTAAAAGTGCAAATATACCTTCCAATCCGAAGTTATGTTGAATTCCCCTTCGTATCAAGAAAACTCCTCTCTGTCGTATCCAATCTTCCTCAATATAGTAGCCAACATTCCAAATTAAGTATGTAGCCCTAGTCACTGTCCACCATGAATCTCAAATCACTCCAAACTTTTCTCAAGTCATGTGGCTATCCTACCACAGAATCCATATGTTACTATATCACTCCCACTTCAGCTAAACCATCATGTTTAAGTAACTACTCGACCTCTGCTTTTCATACTTGACCTGTTAGTAATTCAATCGCCGCGATACACGTCCCACCATGCCCTTTCTCATTCTTTGCTACCCAAATGTTGCCTCAAATCAGATCCATACATGTAGCACTGGAACCAATGATTTTTATCAACTCTAAACCTTCTAGAAGATCATCTGTCTCAAGCCATCAACATTAGGACCACCGATTCAATTCTAAACAGCTGCACGCCGCTATTCTCCAATGATCGCTTCCCCGGCGTCTTTTCATAATACCCTGCCCTAAAAGCCAATTGAAGAAGAACATAACACGGCGAACTCAATACATTCAAACAAGGACGACGACACCAAATCGCAGATGAGAATTCCACCACGCTCAAAAATACCAAGTTTTGTTACTCCACCAACCCAAACCTTAACATTCATAGCCCGATTGCCTTTCCTTGCTGGAAATAAACGTTGAACCTCCAAATCATGTACTGAGAAAAACCTTTTTTCAAGTCATTCATTCCCCCGACACATAGACAAGCATCCTACCATTACATAAATAATGTGCAATAACAACTCATGAATATCATAGCAATTTGTGCATAGCCTAAAAACCATTAGAAATACAGCTACTGAGCTGAAATGACCGAACCTCCTTCTGCAAGGAAACGACATTAGTCCAACCGAATACGCAGGGAGAAACATCATGCACTAGATCTGCCGTACCATTACAATTACTCGATTCCCAATTGACACGAGTGCTCAAGAACGCACAAGAATGAATAGGAAGGAATAAATGCATTAGCCTCAAAGGAATCAAATCGCACGATGAGGAATCAAGAAAGGAAGTGCTCCTAACATCTCTATATCCTCTCAAAGATAAGTTCAGACGTCTCCGTACCGATCCACAAGATTCTACTAGACTTGTTCATAACTCGTGAACCCTAAGTGAACCTAATGCTCTGATAACATGTTGTCACGACCCGAAATATATTAAAGATCGTGATGGCACCTAACACTATTGTCACGCAAGCCAATAATTAAATGATTTACTTCATTACTCATTTTAGTAACTTTGAAATCATAATTTCTTTTAATTAAATAGTAAGAGATAAAATTTACAGAATAATTGAAAATATTTTCACAACGACAATACTGACAACCCATAAGCACCCCTAAAACCTGGTGTCATGAGTGCATGAGCCTCAACTAGGAAATATAGTAAGATACCATATCTGTTTGCGATATAATTAGACAGGGATTGTAGATAACTTGGATAGAGACTCTGTGAGATGCGTACTCGTAACATGGGATACAACTCACTTAAGTCCCGCAATAACCGCGCCTCTACACCCACAAGGCTACTAGACATATATGTATCTGCACAAAAATGCACAACAAGTGTAGTATGAGTATGTAAATCAACACGTACCTAGTAAGTATCCAGTATAACCTTGAAGAAGTAGTGACGAGAGGTCGGCTCTGACACATACTATGGGCTAACCATATCGATATTATAATCGAGCATGGGTGAAGTAGAAACATCTGAAAGCTCAAGAACAAGAAAATAAATAAACAATTCTTCTACTAATAGGAATTTCAAAATTTATTTTCATCATTTAACAATTTATATTTCATGGCAATGATGCAATATCAATTATTATTAGTTCCAAAGATTTATCATGCTCAACTCATGGCGAGGTCGTACGGGTCGATACAACATAAAATATTTAAATGATGAACTGCTGAGGGTCGAACGACACGAACCATAGATGCATCTATCTGCTACCTAGGCGTTCGGGTCGCTCTACAAAAGGAGAAAGTACATTAAAACAACCAAATCAAGATTTATTAAGGGGCAAATATTCAAAGCATCACCAATTTTCATTAACGGTCAAGTAAATAAAGTACCTGTTATGATTCCTTTGTCAAGTTTCAATATAATTTAAGCAATTAAATTAACAAGTAAGGTTCAAACATCGCAAGTATAACATGATTTGGGTCCTAGACTACCTGTACATAAGCACAATTAGTAGCTATGTACAGACTCTCGTCACCTTCTGTGTACGCAGCCCCTACAAATAGAATCACATATTAAATCAATTCACATATGGGGTTAATTCCCTCTTATAAGGTTAGAAAAGAGACTTGCCTCGCTCTGAAAATCCATAACCGGATTCAAAGCCTTTCCAAAACTCAAACTGATGCCATCGCTCCAAAACTAGTCACTAAATGTGAAAAATCCATAAATATATACTCTACTACTCATTATAATGAAAATTAATATTGCTGCCTAGAATCCACCTTAGAAGAGGCGATTTCCGGCGCTAAAGCAGAATTCCACCAGAATGAGCACAACTCCGCCGTCCAGCGGTGGAATCCCACTAGACCTGTCCCAAAATAAGCGCAATATAATGCACACAAACCCCAGTTGGAGTCGTCCCAAAATTTGAACCCAGCTACTACAGATCTAAGAAATGGCGTAGAGATCACTGTAGCAATCAATCGCCTGGGAGCTTAAAAAAAATTCCCAAATCAATTCTAGGGCAAATCGAGCAATTCCAAGCGGTAGAGATTCTTCCCAAGGTTGAGATCTATCTCCCCACCAATTTTCAGAGCATCCACCATGGGAATTGAGAGTTCCGACCTTCTGCAAATCCCCGACGACAACGCAATGGCCAGAGAAGACGAACCAGGTATCCAAATGAAACAAAACCAATGTGAAATGGTTTCTACAGGTCTGGAGATCATTTCAGAGCAATCACAACAACTCTTCATTGAGCCAAACTCCACAACAATTAAAAATACGATTTCTGCAACTACGAGCATCGCAGGTGTTCGAAAAAATGTCTCAACCAGTTCCACCAGCCCAATTAGGACCCAATTGGATGGAAAATATCCCTTACATGTTTCTGAAGCTTGTCATCATGCTCAAATCCAATCACAACCTCACAATAATGGTGATCGATCAAATTCTTCTCCTTCAATTACGCAGATGGTCGACAATGGAGTTCCAGTTGTGCCAGCTGCTCAAAATCATGTTGGAATGTCTCATGTGGTTAAGGAGAAGGTAAATGAGTCATCTCCTATCAATAAAATTGAGCCAATCGCTTCATCCCCAAAAGTGGCACCTTCAGGAAATGTTCCTACAATTCCTCTACTCGATCAAATTGGTAAGACCACTGAACTCCCACGTCCTATGCTCTATAATTCAAGTGTTTCTTCAGTACTCCCTACCTCCAATGCACCCACAAATTAAAGTCAGTGCATACTAGCCACCAGTACTGTCCCTCCCTCATGTACATCAAAAGAAATTGCAACTGGAAGTGCACCTGGGAATAGCACTGCCAAAACACAATTCGATCCCTCTCACACTCTAAAATAGTCAGCTTTCCCTAAAATATCCTCCAATTTTGATAAACCACCCACTCCACATAACCAAACACTACCTATAGGCTAACACCAAAGCACTAGTAATTCTAATCCACCTCTCAAAGAAATCACTACTCAAGCCAAAAAGGTACCTAGCACCCTACACCCACCATCTACCATCACATACTCTTTAGCCGCTAAACTCAAAGCCAAGCAACCTAAAGTCACAGCCCCAATCTAGTTCACCTGTAACGACTCGGCTGGTCATTCCGAGAGTTTATCCCCGTTTCCCCCATTTCTGTTTCATTATGTGTGGTTCAACTCTTTTATGTTGTATTGGGTTGGTTGGCTTGGGTTCGGAGTGATTGTGGAGAGAAATGAGACACTTAGTCTTAAGTTGGTTAATTAGTTGGAAAAGTCAACCGGAAGTTGACTTATAGGTCAATGATCTAAGAATTAGGTTTTAATGGTTCAGATAGCTTCGTTAGGTTATTTCGGACTTAGAAGGGGTTCAGAATGTTATTCGGAGATCTGTGGTAGAATTAGGCTTGAATTGGCGAAAATGGATTTTTTGCAATTTCCGATCGGCGGTGGAAATTAGATATCGGGGTCGGAATGGAATTCCGGAAGTTGGAATAGGTTCGTAGTGTCGTTTGTGATGTGTGTACAAACTTTTAGGTAATGCGAACGTGGTTTAGTTGGTTTCGAAATCGTTGGCGAATTTTGGAAGTTTAGAAGTTCTTAGGCATGAATCCGAGGTTAATTTGGTGTTTTGAGTGTTCCGAGGGTCTGACTAAGTTCGTATGGTGATATATAAAGTGTTGGTATATTTGGTTGAAGCTCCAAGGGGCTCGGATGATTTTGGATAGCCATCAAGAAGTTTGGACTTGAGAAATTGCAACTGGTATTGTTGTTCTTGTGTGCCCACACCTGCGGATAGGGGACCGCAGGTGCGAGCATCGCAGATGCGCAAGCTAGTCGCAGGTGCGGATATTGGAGGCCTTGGGCCTTATCGCAAAAGTGGAAAAAGGGCGCACGTGCGAGCCCGCTGGTGCGGAGAGTTGATCGGACATGCGGGCAGGGTGCTGGGGACTAGAATAGCAGGGGCGAAGTGGATACCACAGAAGCGGGGGTGCACTTTTAATGAAATTCCGTAGAAGCGGAAAAGTTTTCGTATGAGATGTCCCGTAGATTTGGGAATGAGACCGCAGATGCGGGTTTGCTGGGCAGAACCTATAAATTTGGGACTTCACGAAATTTGGGTTATTTTCCACCATTCTTGTTCGAACTTTGAGCTTTTTGAAGGGTTTTGAAGAGTGAATCAAGGGGATTATCGTGGAGGTAATCTTCTTGAACTCAATACTCGATTCTATGATTATTTTCAGTAGATTAAGCATGAAATCGTGGGATTTAAGGGTGAAAATTTGGGGAATTAGGGCTTGGAACTTGAGAGTATGAATTGGGTGATAAACGAGTCAAACGAAGTTAGTTTTTGATATATTAGGTATCCATGGACTCGGAAGAGGATAAGGATTCTGGTTGTGTGATTTTTATCGGATTTCGAGACGTGGGCCCGGGGTTGGGTTTGGCCAATTTCGGGATTTTTGATGTAATTTGATAATTTTCGCGTGGGCCTTGTTCCTTTAGCATGTAATGATGATATGATTCTGATTTTTGTTAGATTCGGAGCACTTGGAGGCTGAGTCACGAGGCAAGGGCATCGCGGGTTAGAGATTTGTCCGGTTTGAGGTAAGTAATGATTGTAAATCTTGTCTCGAGGGTATGAAACCCCGGATTTCACATCGTTTCACTAATTTGAAGTGGCGCACATGCTAGATGACGAGCGTGTGGCGTGCACCGTTGGAGATTTTGACTTGGTCCATCCCGTAGCAACTATTAAGTTGCGAATTTGAATGAAAACTATATGATATTTTTGTTTCAGAAAGTATTACTATGTTTTGGGTTGAATATCGTATTTGGGACTGGTGCCAAATTGTTTGGACCCTTAGGGAATTTTACTATTATTTCCTCACTGTTTTGATTTAAAATTTGTACTCAGTCATGCTATGTTTTACGAATTTCATAACCCAATCTTATTTACTCCGTTTTGATAGATAAAATGATATTTTGGCTGAGCACCCTGTTTTATTGATAGCCCGAGTGGCTTGAGAGGTTTCTGACTGAGTGAAGTCGAGGGCTTGTGTTGTGAGGATATCATGGGATCGGGCTGCGTGTCGTAGCGTGTTGTACTGATTATGATTTAAGAAAGGCCGAGGGCCTGATTGATTACGCCACGAGATGGCTTGCTATAGCGCTTGGGCTGTAGGAGCCCATCTGGAGTCTGTACATCCCCCAGTGAGCGTGGGTACCCTGAGTGAGTGATATGATTTTTCCCAAGGGGCTGTTCTTGATTCATGTTGTGCCCGTAGGGATAATTACGAGTGATTGTGAGGTTGCCCGAGGGGCTAATTGTGAGTGATGTTATGCATGAGGGGCGGTTTTATGATATATGTTTTGCCCGAGGGGCTATTTATGATTTTTGTCACGACCCAAAACCTATGGGTTGTGATGGCGTCGGACCCCACTGTCAGGCAAGACGACCCCTTAATCAGTTAGAACACTTTCCTGTTTAACATTTTCGAAATCGTGCATTTCTTACATTTTATAACCAAGTAATTTAAAATTCTCGTAAATCAAATACGGCAGGAAATCATCTTTAATATAATAAAAGAAATACTAACACATCCCAGAACCCGGTGACACAAGTCCATGAGCAATTTCTAAAAATTTATACAATTATACCACGCTTGTCCGAAAAACAAATTGGACAAAGGCAATAAATATAAAATGTAAGTACACAGAAGGGAGACTCCGGCAGCTGTGGAACGCCTCTGGATGAATGCAGCCCGTATAAGTCTCCAAATCAATCACTGTACTATAAAGGTACCTGTGCAACAAAATGCACAGAAAGTGTAGTATGAGTACATATACATATATGTACCCAGTGAGTATCCCGTCTAATCTCGAAGAAGTAGTGACGAGAGGTCGACTAGATACTTGCTAAGGTCCAACAATAATAGAATAAGACATGATATAAGGAAAGCAGTAGACATGTAAACAATGTACAACAATTATGAAGAAAACACAGAGTTTCCAAATAAATACTGAAAGCAATGACAACTTCCACTCTCTCTTTTCCCCAAAACATCTGTCTAATCATAAATCAGGAAAACAGTACCAAATAGTCATGCGCACACAGGAGTAAGACAACCGGCCGGAGTCATAAGGAAAATAGCTATGCACTGCCGAGGATCGATCGGCCCGTCCCAAAAGTGCATGCTTACCATAGTCATGTTTGCGCACTGCCGAGGATCGAACGGCCCGTACCATAAGTGCGTCTTTCAATGTAATCATATCATATTATTGTACAACTTCATCCATGCACTGCCGGGGATCGACCAGCCCGTCCCATAAGTGCATTTCTTAAGTAATCATCTCTGTGCACTGCCGAGGATCGATCAGCCCGTCCCAAAAGTGCACTTATCAATCCGCCGTGGCGTACGGCCCGCTCCCATGAGAGTGGGGGGGGAGGGGAAATCACACTCCGCTCGCGGAAAGTAAATTGCAAAGCGGTCACATGTGCACATAAAGTATTAAAATCTACTTTCCATAACAAATTCTTTCCAATTA
>ML257739.1:0-10624 GCA_005239495.1 Nicotiana undulata | reverse complement strand
GATTTGGGTGGTGCATAGATACTCGTCACCACACCTATACACCACACCAATGCAATTCACGTAACAAACAAGTGGGGAGTCATTCCTCAAGCTAAAGTTAGGCCAAACACTTACCTCAATACCGCAGGCCACTCACAGCTCAATTATTGCTTTTCCTTTTGAATTCACCTCTAAATTGCTTGAATATAATCAAAATTAACTTAATATCATTAACTAATGCTAAAGGAACTAACTTTATTGAAAAATATAATTTTTCCTAAGTTTTCTAAAAAAAAAGTGAAAACCCGACCCCGGACCCGCTTGGTCTAAACTTGGGGTTCGAACCACATTACGTTTACCCATTCACCCACGAACCCAAATATACAATTAATTTCGAAATCCGACCTCAATTCGAGGTAAAGATTCAATTTTTATAAAATTCCCTAATTCTACCCAAACCCTCAATTTTTAC
This sequence comes from Nicotiana undulata, assembly GCA_005239495.1. Taxonomy (NCBI): domain Eukaryota; kingdom Viridiplantae; phylum Streptophyta; class Magnoliopsida; order Solanales; family Solanaceae; genus Nicotiana; species Nicotiana undulata. The sequence continues at coordinate 10,173 of ML257739.1, read as the reverse complement.
CATGAAAATTCTTAGTTTTTGATTTAAAAGTGATGAAAAATAATGGGTAATTGAAGGAGTAAAATTTAGAATTGATTACCTATGACTTGGGGATGATATTTGGTGGAAAAATTCGTTCGTAGGGCTGTGGGGTTCGAAAATTTGAAGAAGAAGAAGTTTACCCGTTTTGTATTTATTTTTCTGCCAGCTATTCTGTCTCGTTTCTCGTGCCAAACGATACCTAAACTCGATTTTCTTGTATCCAATGGATTCCTTGTAAAATTCTAATGAATTTAGGATTTTGAATCACTCAATTTGACCTTATAATGAAGGAGATATGTAGGTTTTAAGATTTGCAAATAGTGCAAGTTTTTAATACGCCGTCAGGGGCAAATTCGTAATTAACCAGAAATCTGGGCAACCTCGGTAAAATGGTCATAAAATCCTCATACGATGTCCCAATTCGATGATTCTTTTTGCTACGAGTCCGTAATTACGATACGGATCTAATACTTCATTCAAACATAAATCGGAGCTCATTTGTTCAATATGATATCATTTATGCTTGAAGAAACGACGTCGAAGCATAAGAAAGAACGAGTCCAACACAACCCAAACCTATTTGAAACTCACCCGAGCTCTCGAGGATCTAAATCAAACATGCACGCAAGTCTAAAAGCATAATATGGACTTGATCCTTCGATCAAATCATGAAAATAACATGTAAAACAACGAATTAAACTTCAAAACTCATTATTTTCCTCAAGAACACTTATAGTTCATAACTATTCAACCAGATGTCCGAATCACGTCAAACGAACTCCGTATTTCACCAAATTTCATAGCAAGGCCTGAATATCATAACAAATCTGTACCGATCTCCGGAACCAAAATACGGGCCCGATACCAATGACTTCAAACATTAATTCTTTTCATTATTTCATAAATAGTTCAGCAAAATAATTTCTTTCAAAAATTGATTTCTAAGGCATGGGACCTCGGAATTCATTTCCGGGCATACGTCCGGGTCCCATATTTTACTGCGGACCTTCCGGGATTGTCGAAACACAAATTTGAGTCCGTTTACTCAAAGTGTTGACTCAAGTCAACTAAAACCAAATTTTGTAATTCTAAAAATTATTGTTTCTTATATTTTAACATAAAAGCTTTCCGGTTTTATGCCCGGATTGCGCACACAAATTGAGGTAGTTAAAATTAATCTTTTTATGGCTAATAAGCCTAGAACAAAGTCTAAATTCATAAAATGACCCCTTGGGTCATCACATTGAGCTGGTTATCTTTTATAGTATAAGGTGATTTCTTCCTATTTAAAGATATAGCAAGTAAAATTAGAATGTAATTGCAACTGGAAATCCATAAATTCTATGCAGCAGATAATATGATACCACATAAATCTTCATTGCAATCCTCTCCTTGTTGTATAACATTTTCTTCTTGAATTGGAGATTGCAAATGCATAATCTCCTCCTCCTCATTGAAATGATCTCCTTGTTTGCCAACATTTGCATCCTATTTTTTATAGTGCACATGCATAGTTTCCTTCTATGTGACAACAAATGCGTTCAACTTAAGAGAATTGTAGATCATTTGTAGTAAACACAAATTAAAACTGTAGATAAATTATAATTGAATTGTAGTTAATTTATTGAAATGTTATCCTGTAGTTGAGATGTAATATGTATTGTGAAATATGTTGATAAAATGTACTATATTATACTTGCCGTTTCTTTCTCCAATTTCACTTGAAATTGGAAAGATAACTCAACACCTACCAGGCATGATATATGAACATTTTTATCTTTTTGAATGTCAGACATGTGTCATGTATCCAAGACAACAATTGGAAATATAATGTAGATTATTGTTGATAATTTTGGCTATATGTAGATATAATGTAAATATACTGTAGATTATTTGTCAGTAAATTGTGTTAAAACTGTTATAATACTTGTTTTACCGCAGCTGCCCAATACTTGTTTAGCACTACCGCCGTGATATTGTTATGTGTTCTTTTCTTTGTAATGCTTATCACTTTTTCAGAACTAGCATTAAAGTACAAGCATAATTTGTTAGGCTATATACTTTATGAATGCTACTATAAACATAAACATGGTAAAAAATGTTTTCCAAAATAAATATATTTTGAATGAAACCTTAGCATCCATGTTAGTATCCTATTGACTTTTTATTGCATGTAATACAAACTTGATAGAATCATTGAGTAACACTCGAATGCTACCTAGTTCTTCAAAAACCTAAAGAAGAAAAAGTGCTTATAATGTAATTGCCAATAAGAGGCTTACAGATATATAAAGAAAACTAAAAATCAAGAATTAAGTATACCTCTTTCTTGAACAATCCAAGGTCTGAACCGACCTAAGTATAAAAATAGAAAGAGTTACAGAAATAATTTGGATAACATAAATTAAAGAAACCAGCTAGGAATATCACCAGTTGTTACATTATCAACATCTTTTCTTAATTTTTTTAGTTCTTTCAGAATATCTTTCTTTCCATCTATTCCAGTTGCCTGCTTATTGCAAGATGAAGATGGGGCATCTGTCGGATGTTGGCTTGCGTTTCTGCTTCTTCAAGGATATATTCAACTTTGTCTGGCAAAATTATTCTAGAAAGCTCTTCGGGGGCTTCAATCATGTTGGTGAATTGAATTAAATAAAAATGTGAGGGACCTAGTCATCATATGTATAAAATGTGTAGATAATTTATATTAATACTGTGTATACCATAAAATTGTAGTCTAGTTGTGTTAAGTATGTCAATATTTAACATTAATTTTAATCCATGATGGTTTGATCATTCTCTTTTTCATTGCAGAAATTCATATCTTGTCTTTACTAGTTGCCAGTTATGTATGTGGGGGATCGAATTACCAACCCTTGTAACTATATCGGTGTGGATTGTAGAGCAACACTCATACAACCATATTTGCATAGCGAGTGAAAAATCTCGAATGAGATAAAAAATACACAGAAGAGTTTGGCTTATGCCTAAGACTAAACCAATAGTGTATAAGCTTCTATACCCCATGTGAAATCCGCATAATTCTCCGAGTCCACCAAATAGAACCTAAAGTGATCTATCAAACTATTATCTTTCTCCGAGGGACAGAGGAAGAATTCTATCAGATAAAGAATACACATCTTGACTGCATCCTCATCATTTACCCAACTACGACGGTTACAATTTGTTTCAAGTACGACTTCTCAACTTTTTTCTTGTTCGAAAAATAGCTCCTCATTATTTCACTACCGTACTTAGTTGTGTAACCAAAGTCCACTATTTTGTAAAACATTTACGGCTAGTGATAAGAGAAAATTCCCTCAACCCAAAATTTAGGCTCTCACCCTTTATCTCTGCTGTAACAAAATGAGAACCGGATGCGTTAAATTCATACTTCATGAGAAGATGAATTTCCTAATTTTGGATCATATTTTGTGCATGCAAAGGAAGTTCCCAAACCATGTCTCCTCAAAGAAATTTAACCTATTTTCAGACAACAACACATTGATTTGGGCAGGAACAACATGGTCGGACAATGTCCGGAACTTGCTGATGCCATAATCAAAATCATATGGTGCAAAAAATATCTAATTTTGCACCAAAAGAAACAACAAGTTAATAAAACATGTTTAAAGACCAAAAAATAAAATAATAACAATTCTAGTACATTTTAGCTACAGCCAGAAAGACATTAATATATTACATACAAATAAGTTATAGTAAGTTATAAAATTAGTAAACATATAACAATTGAACTACATTGAAGCTACAAATGCACTGACAAATTTATGTGTAGAGCAAGAAAGCGAAAACTAATAACTAGACATAATATATACGATTTGTTTACAAAATTAAAACTAACATCTATAAATAGAGAAAAAAATAAAAAACAAAAAACTAATTAAATCATGTAGTACATTCCCTAACAAAATTATTTCAAACAAGGTACGACAAATCTACCATTTCCAGAAGAAAGTAGAAAAATTGATAACCAGCAACAAATATACACAATGTATACAAAAATTCTACAATTATAGAAAAATAAAAAATAGGTCAGTAGTGAGAATGAAAACAGGTTTTGTAACTAAAAAAAGAGCAAAAATTGTAAGTACTACAATTTTAGCTTCTCTAATGACTGTTGGGGTAAGTTTTAGGAGATTTTTGAACCTTTTTTTTAAGGTTTGATAGTAGGAGAAACTTTGATTTATTTTGCAGGTTTCGGGATAACTTCTTCTTCGAAGAAATCATCATCACGAGCAATTTATTTTCTCTTCCGTTTTACTGATTTAGCAGATGTCGAAGCTTCACCAGCATCCCTGTCATGCTTTACTTTTGTTCGCGCTTCTGCCATAGCTTCATGAGAAGAAAACTTAGACTTTGTCTCTGATTTTGTATGTATCAATTTCACTATTTTTTGGGTGAATCCTGTGAGAACACCCAAATTAAAAGTAGGATTATCACCAACATTAATTTTTTTAGGGCTATTATTCGGAAATGTTTTCTCTTCATGGTAAGGGAAGGAAAATTTGAAGTTGTTATTGATTTCATAGGGTTTTGAGAGGGAAATCAGAAAGTTTGAGAGAGATATTATAAAAGATTTTTGAATAAAATGGAAGAGATCGTTAATGGAGGAAGAGAGTATCCGAATCATGAGGTATGGATAGAGAAACATGAGGGAGTGGGTTATATACCTTAGTAAAATTATAGGAGTTAATTGATATTTAATTTAATTTATAAAATATATATAATTAATAAATTATATATATATATATATAATTAAATGAAACTTGAGTCGGGAAGATAATAAAGTTATATAGGAATGTAAAAATGCTTTCCCCTAATTCAAAATTTACGGGTCCTTTGGTTAAATCTTCTCTTACTTTCCCCTTTCCAAGCAAAAGCAACGGAAAAGAAGTGTAGTAAAAATTGAAGCGGGAAAAGTCAGTGTCTCACTGGGGACAGTTGCGAGGAGTAAAGACAGTGAACAATTAAATGATATTCCGTGGACCATTTTCTTCTGCATTTCCTGAAGATAAGATGGACACAGTACCCTCCACACACATTTCATGTACTTCCAATCCCCTAATTTTAGGGTTTTAGAGTATATTCCTTTTATACTCCTTGCTTGTTTTCACTATCTTCAATAATATGGCAGCTCACACTTTCATTTTCCTCAAAATCAGTTTTCCAGCTGCAGAACCTTCGCTATTCAATGCCCCAATTCGTAACAGAAGAAGTTTCTTCAGGTTTAGCAAAATATTCGTTGTCTCTTCGCATACCAGTCAGAAGATTCTCAAGCCCAATCGCAAGTCTAGGTTCGGCCAGCCAATTTCTCCTTATGACTCTGACTCCGATGCTGACGACGCTGACAGTTTTGAAGACGAAGAAGAGGAAAACGACGACGTTTTGACTTCTGATGTGAGTTATTTCAATTGCTAATTAATTAATAGTAGTATGTTTTATACGCGTTTAATCCATGTAGTTGAGAACTTCAATTGCTAGTTCATTGTATTTAAAATTCATAGCAACGTTCATTCTAGAAATAGAAAAATGATTGTATATTAACCATAACCAATAAATATACTCTGTAATATTTTTATTGTTTATCTTAGTTTTTGGTATTAAATTAACTACCCTTAAAGATAACATTTTAATTGTTTAATATCGGTATTCTATAGTTAAATTAGCTAAACCTTGCGTGGGTGAGTTCAACTTAACACAGCAAAATTAGTCGGGTAAATCTCTTGGGGAACTGGAATGTACCTCTGCAATTTAGTATGAGGTACAGCTAGCTTGTTGCTGAATGATGTTGCATAAATTTGAAATTGCTAGGATTAAAAGAAATTGATTGCTGAATGGAAAAAAAAAAAATTAGTTTTGGAACAGAGGGAAGCACATAATTCGGTTATGGAGTTGTATCATTTTGCACAAAGATAACACTATTATGCTATTGCAGCATAGACTCTACCTGCTTTATCTTCGATTTCACAATGATGACTGGATTTTGTATCCTCAAATTGCTTGCTTGTTACAAACTGAGAAATTATGACTTAATTTGATCTGTTCACATTAGAACACTGTTTAGACAACCTTGTTTGAGTTTTTTGGGGGTTTTATTCTTGATTACTGATGCTACAGTCTCCTTTCCCTCCCCCTCCCGCTTTTCTTTAATTTGAGGAAACTTGATGCTTCTGCCTTTCCTGTTTTATTACCGTGTCTTAATCACCCAGGATGAATCTCTAGATGTTAGAGTTTCTGGCCACGATAGGCAGCGCCAGAAGTTTCAGAATGCAGCACACATCAGACGAGGTATGCGTCCAGTTTTTTCATCTTAATGGCTGGAAGGAACATAAATTACATGCTATGCGTGTCGTGCAGACAGTCATCACCATCCAGAAAGAGGATCAGGTGCAAAGTTGGGACACCGGAGGCAAACTCCTGAGATTACCCAAGGCAAGTCGAGCAATAAAAATGATGAAAGTTCCCAAGAGTACGCTAAAATGCTTCAACTAAACTGACTAAGCATAACTTTCTTGCATGCAGATTGCGGAGAAAAGGTATTAAATGTTAGCATGTCAAGCTCTAAATTTTGCTTCAACCATAAGCTGCGAAATCATGTCTTGTGGCATTGTAGGAGGCAAGGGGGAGCTTGGCTAAGGACAGATTTAGTCATCTAGCAGAGGAACTAGATCTGGATAAGAGATGGTTTCCACTTCTTGATTACCTAAGTACTTTTGGATTTAAGGACCCTCACTTCATCCAGATGTACGAAAGGCACATGCCTTCCCTTCAAATAAATAAAGGTTCTGCACAGGAAAGGTTGGAGTTCTTGTTGAGTGTCGGTGTCAAACATAAAGACATCAGGAAGATAATTTTGAGGCAGCCTCAGATTCTTGAATATACTGTGGAAAACAATCTGAAATCCCATGTCACATTTTTGGCTAGTTTGGGAATCCCAGACTCAAGAATAGGGCACATAATTACTGCTACCCCATCCCTTTTTTCCTATAGTGTGGAAAATTCATTAAAACCCACAGTGGCATACTTGCTTGAGGAGGTTGGTATCGAGAAGAATGACCTCGCTAAAGTTGTGCAGCTAAGCCCTCAAATTCTGGTGCAGCGGATTGAAACTTCATGGACAGCCCGCTACAATTTTCTAACTAGAGAATTGGGTGCACCCAGAGATAGTATTGTCAAAATGGTTAGGAAGCATCCTCAATTACTTCACTACAGCATTGAGGATGGATTGCTTCCCCGGATTAAGTTTTTGAGGAGCATCGGAATGCGCAATTCGGAGATAGTGAAAGTGCTGACTAGCATGACGCAGGTCAGCTTTATTGCCTTCTGTAGTTTATTTTTTCACCTGTGAGTATGGTTGGGTTGTCTCACCAATTTAGAAAATGCTGCTCCGTCCTACTCATAGAAATCGGGGTTTTTTACATCTATCTCCTATTTTGCATAATGTTCTGCTCCTTCATAATAGATTTCCAAGCATAACAGACTTTAGTTAAAAATAGTACTATTAAAAAAAGGGATGACGTTTCAGAGAATTAGAGCTGCGGTAGCATGGAAATCTTCAATATTATGGAAGATTTCTCGGTCTTTTGATTTGTTAGATTATAGTGACATATATTCACAATGACTGTACATGCAGGTGTTTTCTCTATCACTTGAGGGGAATCTGAAACCTAAGTACTTGTACTTGGTTAATGAACTTGGCAATGAAGTGCGATCATTGACTAAATATCCAACGTACCTAAGCTTGTCGCTGGATCAGAGAATTAGGCCACGCCATAGGTTTTTGGTTTCTCTAAAGAGGGCTCCGAAGGGACCTTTTCCATTGAGTTCACTGGTCCCAACTGATGAATGTTTTTGTCAGCAGTGGGCAGGGACTAGCTTGGACAAATATCTTGATTTTCGGCAGAGATTGCTTCTAAAAGAACTTGCCAGAAAATATGAAAGACGATAATGTGTTTGAGCTCACTGGTAGCAGAGCTTCGCCTGTGACTTATTATAAGGCTAATTTTGTGAAAGGATTTTGAAGCACTTAGACGAAAATTGTAGATCAATACACTATACACCAGGTAAGCAAGCATCTGTATTTATGTTGTTCAAACACTATTTATTTTTTCTTAACTTGATACTGAATAATCTTCTATATCTTTTAATACTTATAATTCATGACAGGAACCAGGTCATTTTCTTCTTTACACAGTTAAGACATACAATTTCAGCAGTTGCAGTGTGACTTTCGCTCTACCTTGAGGTTTGAAGTCAAATTGCACGAACAGAACCATATATCTGAAAGGCGAAGCATGTGTTTTTTCAATAAAATTTTTTGGGAATTTAATTGTAAGTGTAATTGTAATTGTATATGGATACGGTGGTGTATTGTGAAATACTGCACAAAATTTTGTCATCATCTGTGCCCTTCAGGCTTTACTAGACTTTTGTACCTTGCTGCAAATTTTCACAAGGCAGTTTTGGAGACTTTTTCATTTACTGAGAGAATCTCAGTTAAGAATACTTATTGGAATTGATTTGTTTTCTACTTCTCTATTACATTTGATAATAATTTTGTTTTGATGTGTTGCATAATATGAGTGCAAAAGTTGTAAAATTACATTCGGTAAAAAGCTTCTTTTATCCTTTGGTCGTTCAAATTACAATATTTAGACATCTTTCTATTGCTTCAGACAGATGCAGCATTTTTCTGTTTCTTTTCCTTTCCTTGTGTATGTTAGGTAGTCTGCGTTGCAGAGATGCAGGTTGTTAGCATCAGAATGTCCTTCATGCGGTAGACCAATTAACCATTTACCTTGTAGAGTGTTTCTGTATTTAAAAAGGCTGCCGAAGCCTATTTTAGAGGGTGTATGAGGATTAAGTAATGGATATATTCATCAATTTTAGTATTTTACTGTCAAGGAAAATCAAATGATAATTGAAGTATTCGATTGTAAACGGAGTTGCTGCGCATCTGCTTGCAAATGGAGCTTTCAACTAGTCCAAAGTCAAACTGAACAACTGTTTTTGTTGTGCCACCACTTTTTGTAACAGCTAGCTTATGATTTGGAGTAGGGGTTGCAAAGAGTGAGTTGGGTCAGATATGGGCCAGTCGAAAACGAGTAATACAGAAAAAGATAAATTATTGGACCCGATTCGACCCGTATTTAATTAGGAGAGAAAATGAGTTAATAAAGGAAGAAATCTTATTTGACAAAAGTTCTCAGATGTCATATTATAATTTCTGTGGACTTCCATAGATCATCTTATGAAAATTGTTATCATCTGTGTGACCTAATACAGAAAAATAAACAAGTAACAAAAAAGAAACAAAAATAATAAATGACATGTTATGAAATACTTGATTATGGTGGATGTCCATAACTTCTAAAGGAGTAACACCCACTATTCTTGTCCATTAATCTCTCACTATTTATTAGAGGAAATGACGCATAATGCCCATTAAGGTCAAAATATTTACCCGTTATTGCCCATTCCAAAATTAATTACAATTCTTACCTATACAGCACAAACATATTACATGACCATTCAATTTCCTATTCCCCTTTAATTTGCTTTACCCCACGTGAGAGGCAAGTGGAAAATGTAAATTTATTCCACTTTTTGTTTTATTTTATGACTTGAATCACATTACTTTTGACTATCTTTCCGTTTATGATATGTACTTTGACCGTAGAAACATATATTAATAATTATTAGAAAAATAAAAATAAAAATGAAATAGAATATTCGTAGTGAGAAAAATGGACAAGAGGAATAAGTTGATCGGAGAAACTCCTGATTGCCGTGCATACCACAATTTCAAAAGGATTGTCCTGAATTNGTACAGTTGTATACCCTGTTGGTATAGCTATATACTATACCGGTATCATAAGTAGTTGGAACATTTTTTGGTTGTATTAGAAATATTTAATTGGTATACTATTTGATTTTTCTTTAGTAATAGTAGAATATCTTAAATTCTTTTTAATTTTTCTTTATGCATGTGTATTATGTAATCATTTTAATTTTTTCTTCGTGTATTTGTCTTATATAATAGTATTATAATACAATATCGTTAGTTGCTGGTCTTTGATGTGTAGATTGTACCTTTGATGCTGGTTTTTGGAGATTTATTGTACAAAAATT
>ML257736.1:0-15633 GCA_005239495.1 Nicotiana undulata | reverse complement strand
TATCTTGCAGGATCGCTAAGCGGCTCCCCCTGTCCTGGCAGAAGTTTAGAATTCGGATCCATCAGAGTGTCAATCAGTCTACAACCTGTCATTCCTGTCTCTTCAAGAATGTCTAAGGAATACTTCTGTTGTGATATTGCAATACCTGAGCTAGACTGAGCAACCTCAATACCTAGAAAATACTTTAGTTTTTCAAGGTCCTTAGTCTGAAAGTGTTGATAGAGATGTTGCTTCAATTTAAAAATACCATCCTGATCATTGCCGGTAATAACAATATCATCAACATAGACCACCAGATAAATACAGAGACTCGAAGCAGAGTGCCGATAAAACACAGAGTGATCAGCTTCACTCCGAATCATGCCAAAACTCCTGGATAACTGTGCTAAACTTACCAAACCAAGCTCGAGGAGACTGCTTTAGACCATAAAGTGACCGGCGCAAGCGACATACAAGGCCACGAGACTCCCCCTGAGCAACAAACTCAGGTGGTTGCTCCATATAAACTTCATCCTCAAGGTCACCGTGCAAAAAAGCATTCTTAATGTCCAGCTGATAGAGAGGCCAATGGCGAACAGCAGCCATGGATAGAAAAAGGCGAACCGATGCTACCTTAGCCACGGGAGAGAAGGTATCACTGTAATCGAGCCCAAATATCTGAGAATATCTCTTGGCAACAAGACGGGCCTTAAGGCGATCAATCTTGCCATCCGGACGAACCTTGACTGCATATACCCAGCGACAACCAACAGTAGATTTACCTGAAGGAAGAGAAACGAGCTCCCAAGTACCACTCGTATGTAAAGCAGACATCTCGTCATTCATAGCCTGTCTCCACCATGGATGAGACAATGCTTCACCCTTAGACTTAGGGATAGAAACAGAGGACAAAGAAGAGATAAAATCATAATAGGGTGATGACAGACGATGATAACTTAAACCGACATAATAGGGATTAGGATTAAGTGTGGTCTGTATACCTTTCCGACGTGCAATTGGTGTACTAGGAAGAGACAGGTCCGCAGTAGGAGCATGATCAGGTGCAGGACGAGAATCAGCAGGGCCGGATGCTTGGTGCTAACGACGATGATAAGTCAAGAGTGGTGTTCCTGTGGCTGGGGATGTAGGAGGAGCCACACTAGACTCCCCAATAGTTGGAATGGGTAAGACTTCTGTGGCGGAAGGTGAAGGAGGAGCTATAGTAACCTCCTCAAAGGTCGGTATTGGTAAGACCTCAGATATATCAAGGTGGTCAGAAGAAGTAAAGAAAGGTTTGGACTCAAAAAATGTGACGTCAGCTGACATAAGGTACTTACGAAGATCAGGTGAGTAACAACGATATCCCTTCTGAACACGAGAATAACCAAGAAAGATACACTTGAGAGCACGAGGAGCTAATTTATCTTTCCCAGGGGCTAAGTTATGTACGAAACAAGTGCTCCCAAAAACACGAGGGGGAAGAGAGTATAAGGGTGACTCAGCAAACAACACCGAATGCGGGATTTGATTCTGGAAGGGAGATGAAGGCATCCGATTAACAAAATAGCAAGCTGTGAAAACTGCATCGCCCCAAAAACGCAGCGGAACATGAGATTCAATGAGAAGTGTGCGAGCAGTCTCAATGATGTGCCTATTCTTTCTCTCTGCAACCCCATTTTGCTGAGGGGTATAAGGGCAAGAGGTCTGATGAATAATTCCTTGAGAAGTCATAAACTGCTGAAATTGAGAGGATAAATATTCTAAGGCATTATCACTGCGAAAAGTGCGAATAGAAACACCAAATTGATTTTTAATCTCAGCACAAAAATTCTGGAAAATAGAAAACAACTCAGAACGATCTTTCATTAAGAAAATCCAAGTACATCTTGAATGATCATCAATGAAACTAATAAAATAAAGAAATCCCAAGGTTGAACTGACTCTACTCGGACCTCATATATCAGAATGAACTAAAGAAAAAACAGACTCTGCATGACTCTCAATACTACGAGGAAAGGAGGCTCGGGTATGCTTCCCGAGCTGACATGACTCACACTCTAATGTAGATAAACTAGACAAACTAGGCACCATCTTCTGAAGCTTGGATAAGTTTGGATGTCCTAAACGTCTGTGAATGAGGTCTGGAGGATCTGTAACTAGACAAGCCTTGGAGGAATTGAGGGAATTAAGGTAGTAAAGGCCTTCTGATTCAAGTCCTGTTCCAATCGTCTGTCCCGTACTGCGGTCCTGCATAATAAAAGAATCATCAATAAAATATATACCACAATGGAGGGCATGAGTCAAACGACTAACAGATGCAAGATTAAAAGGACAACCACGGACATAAAGAACGGAATCTAAAGTGACAGAGGGTAGGGGATTCGCTTGTCCAACTCTTTTTGCTTTAGTTTGAGACCAATTGGCTAAAGTAACAGTGGGAAGAGACTATGAATACGCAATATTTGACAAAAGTGATTTATTACCAGAGATATGATCAGAAGAGGCTGAGTCCACAACCCATTGTCCAAGAGTACTAGACTGGGAAACACAAACAAAAGAATTACCAGCAACAGAAGTATCAGTCTAAGCAACAGAGGCTACTTGTGGAGATGTCTGCTTACTTTCTTGGTACTGAAGGAACTCATTATACTCCCCTTCAGATAAAGAAAGTATCTGGTTACCTATAGTCTCGGTCTGAGCAACATAAGCATTTTTGGGTGAACGACCATGTAAAGAATAACACACGTCACGAGTGTGTCAAAGTTTATGACAATAAGAGCACTTGGGTCGAGACCTTCCAAAACGACCTCCTCCTAGTCTATTCTCCATAGGTTGAGATGCACGATTATCCAGTGACTGGGATACGAGAACAGATGAGTCAAGTGTCTGTGATGAGCTTACTGGGTGACTTGGTGCTGCAGCAAGGCGAAGTAATCGAGAGAATAATTCATCAATTGTGGGGACAGTTGGACTAGCCAAAATCTGATCGCGTACTGAGTCAAGATCATTAGGAAGTCCATCAAGATTAAGAACTAGAAACATCTTTTGTCGCTGCTCTTGTTGCTTTTCGACACTAGCAGAAACTGGCATCAACTTCTGAAATTCCTCCATGACTGCATGTACTTGTCCCAAGTAAGTAGACATATCTAATTCATGTTTCTTTAAATTTGTCATCCGCGATATCACATCATAGAAATGAGATATGTCGTTAGTGTATAAAGTACGAGCCTTTTCCCAAACCAAATTACATGTCTGGAATGGACGAAACAAAGGCATCAACTTGGAATCAATAGATCTCCACAGAATATTGCATAGTTGAGCATCGATCTTATCCCAATGTGCTTTGGCCTTTTCATCTCCTCCGCTAGACTTCTTGATTAGATGATCTTGAACACCTTGACCTTTACACCACAGCTCGACAGATGAAGCCCAAGCTAAGTAGTTTGAACCTCCCATTAAAGGTTCTAAGGTAATCATAATACCGGAACTGCCAGAGCCCGGATTTTTAGACCCGAAAACATCAACTCCAAAAGACATTGTTGGAGTGAAGAGAGGTTTATGAAATTACACCCAAATAATAGAAAGAACCAATTGAAAATTCCCTGAAACAGACGAAGGAAACACTGTAGTTCTCGGAAAAGTACTGTAGCTGCTGGAAAGTTTCAAAGTCGTCGGAATCTGTCGGAAATAGTGCCAGTAGACTCGGAATTCAGGTGCGAGTAGGCTGTCCTCAAGGATCTTGGACAAAAAATGGTCGGAAGGGTGTTCACGCGCCGACGCGTGTAAGTGACGCGCCGCCGACGTCAGAGGGTGTGGAGGCGCGTGAGGGCGCGTGGCTAGGGTTCTGCCGGGGTGGTTTTCTGGGGTTTGGTCGCCTGAGAAATCCGCACCTTCCGGTGGTGTTATTTTTCATAAAAAACCCACCGGAGAAGGGATTTAGTAAAAGAATAGCCTGAAAGTCACCGGAAAAAGGCACGATGACTGCCCGGACTCGCTGGTAACTGCACAAAGGGGATTTCTCACTAGTGGCTCTGATACCATGTGAGAAAGCACGGGAGAAAATAATATATTATTCACCCAATACAATGATACAGTGAGCCCTATATATAGATAATACATGTCCTACTCCTAATACATATAGGACTAAGGTTAAGGTTATTTACTCCTATTTGACTACTAAACTAACAAAGACCATAAATAGTAATATTAAATCAAGAAATATTTTAAAATCATTTGTGGTGCAATTTTGTAATTATTTATTAGAAATAAAATACTGGACAAATTGATAAAAAATTGTAGAAATTGTGGAAAAATATCAATTTATGCTAATGCAGGATTTTGCAGACATATATGCATTTTTAAAATTATTTTTGGAAAAATTGGGTAACAACAGTAACGGCCTTCTCCGCGAACACAGAAGAAGCCTCGCGTTCACGAAGGCCTACGCTGACTGAGCATCGCGAACGCCACAGGTACTTCGTGAACGGGAAGAGTAAAGTCCACTGGCCCTTCCCAGCCCCATTTCCCCTACGCGAACGCGAGTGGGATTCGCGAACGCGTAAGCCTAGGCTCCCGTGGCTTCGCAAAAACGTGAGCCTGATCGCGAGCGCGAATGGAAATTTTTCCACTACCCCAAATCCTTCTTCGCGAACGAGATGGCCCTCCCGCGTTCGTGAAGAAGGAAACCAAAACTGGAAAATCTAGTTTCTCAAATTTTGCTCCGGGCATTCTGAAACACAACCCAGCCCCTCGGGACCCCGTCCAACTACACCAACAAGTCTGTAATCATAATACGAACCTGCTCGAACTCTCGAAACGCGCAAAACAACAACAAATCCAAGAATCACACGCCAAAACCAAATTAAATCAAACTTTGAACTTAAAGTTTCTAAATCGCTTTGAGCGCATCGAATCATACTTAGACCACTCGGATTGACACCAAATTTTGCGTGAAAGTCTTAAATGACATTACGGAACTATTCACGATCTCGAAATTCCATTTGGACCTCGAAATCACTAAAACCAGCCCCAAACCAAATTTAATGAATTTTTAAAACCTTTAAGAACCAACTTTCACTGTTAGGTGCCGAAACGCTCCCCGATCATCTAAAACCCGATCCCAACTTACGCACAACTCCAAAATTATCATACGAACCTATTGGAACCATCAAATCCTGATTCCGAGGTTGTTTACTCAAAATGTTGACCGAAGTCAAACTTGGCCTTTCAAGCCAACCTTAATGAACCAAGTGTTCCGATTTCAACCCAAGCTCTTCCAAATCCCGAACCAACCATCCCCGCAAGTCATAAATCAATAAAAGCAAGTAGGAGAAGTCTCATTTAGGGAAATGGGGTTCTAGAAAGCAAAATTGCATGTCGGATCGTTACAACAAGTAAGACACTTAGCAATATGATCTTTTTCATAATTTTTAGTCAATCCATGATTTACCATAGTTGAATGGATCTAAAATTCATGTGACCTAGACGTTCATGATATAAATCCAGAGACTACACAATATAAGCAAAAATATTTTCATTATCAATATTGAGTTTGAACATGCCATTTGTAGCATAGCCTTTTTCCCCAAACATGCCATTCTTAGATAAAATAATTTATCTGACTCAAAAATCATTTTAAAATTATTCTTCGAAAGTAGTGTACCTGACATCAAGTTCTTCCGAATGTCAGGAACATGCAATACGTCTTTCAACATGACCATCTTTCCGGAAGTGAACTTCAACTCAACAGTTCCTTTTCCGACAACTTTAGTAGAGGACGAGTTTCCCATATACATTACTTGATCGTCCCCCACTAATTCATAGGTGTTAAAAATATTTAGATCACCTGATATGTGATGAGTTGCACAAGTGTCTATCCACCATTCGACTTGAATTTTTTTCTTCAAATGCTTTTGTGACCATCGCTACAAGTTCATCATTTCTATTGTTGTTGACTTTTCCTTTCTTCTTTTCAGCTTTAAGAATTTTACAATCACGAGCATAGTGACCAATTTTATGACAGTGACAACACTCACTTGACTTAGAATTAGCACTAGTACGCTTAAAATTTTTACTTTTTTTATCTTTGTAAATTTCTTGTTATCTGGTTCCCTTTTGGTTGATTTCTCTTCAACCACATGAGCTTTCATGACAGGTTCCTTGAAAGTATTATTAACACAATTTCTAGTCTCTTTTTCAATTTGCAATGTTGCAACAATTGTTCAAGAGTCGAATCTTCCTTGTTATGTAAAAGTTTGCTTCTGTACTCTTTTCGTGACAGAGGAAGTTTTGAAATAATAGTGCCGACATGAAAGTTTTCATCAAGATTAATTCCAAAAATAATAATTTTATTAGCTATAAACTTAAATTCTTGCACCTGATCAGCGATTGACTTGTCATCAATCATCTTGAATTTCATATAATTTGAAACAAGAACATTCTTTGAGTTCGCCTCTTCTGCCAAATAAATAGCTTGAAGAGTATCCCAAAGTTCTTTGGCAGATTTACACTTGGAAGAATATTGATCATAATACTTGTTGGTCATTGCTCCAAGAGTATAATTCATACATAAATAATCATCATCTTGCCACTTAAGAATTTGTTCTCTAATCGAAGTAGCCTCATTACTCGCTACATCAGAATTACGAGCATTGGGATAAGGTTATTCAAGAACATATGTTAACTTCAAACACCATAGAAACAATTCCATCTTTCCACGCCATCTAGGAAAGTCTTTGCCATAAAATATTTCAAAATTTTGATTTGGCAAAGATGGAACACCACTCGAAATTGTTGTATTAGCCATAGAGATAGCTATCTTCAAATTGTTAGAACAAGGATTACAACAATATTAGAAAGCAAAATAAACTTCCTTGGCCTAGAGGCACGTAAAAAAAAACATTTCTTGAAGATAGTTGGAGTCTCTTTCAAGAGCAAACGGGGGAATAAATGACAATTGTATCTACGAAATTCAACTAAGTCACAGAACAAGTACCATTCAAGAATGTTGCTTTTCTATTCTTGATTATATGATTTCACCATTTTATCAATGTCTCTTATAATATTTTAAGGGAAAAGTAATTTTTTGAATTGCTTGTATTTTTCTAAAATAATTAGACCTATTTATAGGCTAAAGACTCTTGAAAGACAAGTTTATCATTTAATAAGATCATGAATATATTTAAATTTGGAAGATCAAACGTATTTGCTAAAACCAAAACGTATGTAGCAAATCAAGAATGAATTCACATTCATTCACTTTGAAAAATAAGAGTCTGCTGTAATTACATTGTTTCAAATGTGTTTAAACACTTATTCCAACATAACTGTCTGCAATCAATGTGTAAAAGACCCTTAAGATGCTTCCATGCATGAGAGTCTCCAGAAGCCCAAACTTTCAAGACTGGATGAGACCGTATATAATATTTGGCTTTAAGAAAAGGAACTCATAGCGGTTCGGTTTGGAGTCTCCATCACCTTTTCATAGCAAGTATATTCCTAATATCAACCATGGTTCTAATGCCAATACCACCTTCATCCTTGGGAAGACATAAATATTCCCAAGAGCTGCAGTGGTATTTGCTTTTATCACTAGTAAATCCCCAAAAGAATCTAGCCAAGTGTTTTTCCAGTAAGTTCAAGGTGTCCTTAGGAGGACTCATAGCTTACAAGGTGCACAAAGGCAAGGATTGCAATACACTTTTAATCAAAACCACTCTGCCACCATAAGACAACATTTTTCTCTGCCAACCGTTAAGTCTTTTGGCCACTTTAGTCAACCCATCAAAATATTCAAGTTTCTTTCTTTCTATGTATAGAGCGCAAAATGGGGATTTTTTTTTTCCGTGCATTCCCTCATCATGTTTATTCTATGTGCCCAGCCTTTGGATCAGTGAGGAAGAAACTCTTATTTTTATTAACGTTTTGCCTTGAGGTAGCTTCATGGTTTCTTATCTGCTAGATCATGAGGTTGCAGCCTTAAGTGGATATGTCTCACAATTAATTTACCGTGAGATACATCTCATTTCCCCTTGTATTCCTCAATTTAATGCCTCACAATGGATGCAAATCCACAACAACGTGTGTCAAACTGCTGACATTATTTTCATACATGTACCAACTGTTTTCCCTCGTATGTATTTGCTTAGCTATAAAACAATAACAACGACCTAATGGATACCATAACTTAGAATCAAATTTTCACAATGGCACAAATAGTTGATACCATAACTTGATCACATTTTCACAATGCCACAATAAGTAGTTGATACCATAACAAAGTAGAGGTTTACTTGATAAGGCTTACATCTCTCACTACATAACCTAACCATAGCACCTAGTTCTTTTCGAACTATTAACCTTATGAAAGATCAAACAGAATGTATGAAGATACGGTGGAAAGTCAACTTAGAAATAATTAGCTCTATTAAGAAACAAGATAATAGATTTCATTATAGAAGGAAACTTCCTGTTTGAAATGACAAAGATGACAAACATTTGCATTTTCATACAAAATCCCAATAAACAAAGCTTCATACCCAAAAAAATTTCTCCTAGAATCGTTCCCCTATTCACAGGTATCCCCGATTTACTCATGATCGCAGCAACAAAATATTTCCTCAAATGCTTTCTCCTCATTCAGCCATTTTTGCTAATGTCAGTGTTACTGCCAAAGTGAAGGAAGAATTCATCCTTTGAATGTATAACTAAAATAATGAAAAGGTAGTGTCGAATAAATTACAGTAAGCTATTAGCAACAAGGAAAACCACCAAAACTAGATATCATATCAGACCTAAAACCTTATTCCATGATTCATTCTCCCCTATTAAGTTTCACTTTAATAAGGACTACCAATGAAGGTAAACGCATTCGACAATTGAACCACTATTTGCAAATGATGCTTGTGAAGACGACAATGTAAGAGTACTTGCTTTATTTGGAAAAAAAATTAACCCAATTAATCGTCAACCTAATATCTTAAATTAAAAACAGCCAGTGAATATATAATATATAAAAGTTTCTCGTCCTAACTTGGTTTTGAACCGATATTCATAGATCCACTACTAAGTAACATTAATTTTAATGAGTTAGATAGTCAATTATTCATTGGGTAATTGGGAGGATAGTGAATTCGACACAACAATAGACTTGCTTCAAACTTGTGATGGTCTTATCCCAAAACTCGAATATTTGGCAGTGGAAATACTCATTGTTAATGGCTTCTTGTGCAGCTTCCATTCCTAAGATCATTGCGTCTGCACGTTGTTCACTGGAAATTCCACGTTGGCGCTAGAGACGAATTCAAGATTATATAATCGCAGTTCATTATAAAGGATCTAATTGTCCTACATTTTCTTGAAAATTGTGTTGGGCCTGTTGGCTAATTGGGGACAATGCACAAATACCTGACTTATGGGCCACTGAGTTGTCCTCAAGTTAATTTAATGTCCCAAACAAATCTCAACATACCAATCTTTAGCCATTAATCATAGACTAACCAAAACTAGTCAACAAAAATTGAAAAACCATATAATACGGTTCTTTCTCTCAATGGATATAGTTGAAATTCATTGAAAATATATAGATAGGTCAATATACAAAATTTGAGAAAGATTGGAGGTGATTTGGACTGGTTTTGAATCAAAATTCGTAATTAAATCGAGTTCAAGAAAGTCTTCTGCGACACATGTATCCCGCATGTATCTCACACACAGGTATACATGGATATACATGTGATACACAATTGATACAAATATGATACATATGTGATACACAAATGATACACAGTGTGATACACATATCATTTTTTTCATGTTCAGTTTTTACTTCGAATTTTCTATTCAAACCACCTCAAAACTTCACCAAATCATCCCAAAACTGAGATTCAAGCTCCTTAAGTTGTGCTCAATCTATTCTAATAACACCCACTCAAAACAAAGCAAAAGTTTGATATTTTTTTGCTACAATTGGCTAATTTAGCTAATATTAGTAATAATTTATCAATTGGCCAATTTTTGTAATGAGCTACTACTAAATGAACATAGCTAGTAATTTTTCTTTTCTAAATTAGATTTACTCATTTCGGACACAACTTCAAATGTACGCGATTGAAGTAGCACAATTCGCGTTAGAAGTTACAAATTTTATGTGAAGTTGGAAAGTCAAAGTCATATGTTGTCACTTCAGACAAAAGGTCTTAAGTGCATGCAAAAAGTTGGTTCAAATTCAGATGCATAAGTTTTAAGTGCAATTTTTGCACTTGCGACGCTTTAGTCCGAAGTGCAACAAAAATTTCTGCATGCACTTACAACAATTGCATTTAAGATGTACTTAACACGTTTTGTTTGAATTGCAGCCAATATTTTGTATGCACCAGAAATTTGTTCTTTGAATTTTCACAATCCAACACATGGTATAACGTCCAAATTTACTTCAAATAAGCTCAAATCTGAATCATGAATATCATAAAGAAAAAATTTGAATCATCAATTTATTAAATCAACAACAAATCTAAAAAATCCATCTTGCAACTAAGAAGAAGAAGTCATATGCAGTAGCAAAGAAAGGAGTGTCACGACAGCTCACTATCGTAAAACTTCTATGAATTACCTTAGAACCGGCTCACAAACACCATGTAAGCCCATTATGTTTTCACATCAAATAATGTCACGACCCAAATTTTCAACCGTCGGGATCGTAATGGCGCCTAACATCATACTCGCTAGGCAAGACAATGTTAGAATTTAGCTAACCATTTTCTTTTACAATTAATTGAATATACGTACACAGTTTAAAACAGGTGATCACAAATGCGGAATTTAATAAATACTACTTAACCATGAACTATTACTAGTACTACCACCCAGAGCTGGTATCACAATCCACGAACATTCTATGAATATCTACAAGTATTGGTCTGAAAGAAAAATACATTTGTCTCCAAAGAAAATAAAAGAGAAATGTAGAGCATAGAAGGGGACGCCAGGGCCTGCGGACGCCTACAGGACTACCTTGGGTCTCCTGGATGAATGCCTGCAACCGACCTCTCGATCAGCCACAATCAGCTCCGAAATCTGCATAGAAGGTGCAGAGTGCAGTATCAGTACAACCGACCCCATGTACTGGTAAGTATCGAGCCTAACCTCGACAAGGTGGTGACGAGGCTACGACGGGGCATTTATAATATAACATGTATACAATGTATAATAAAGCAAAAAGGAAGTACGAAACGAAATGACACAGTAACTTGTAGTAAATAAATAAGGAATTCAGCTATCTTGCCAGTACTCAGCTATAACCAATCCTTAAGAGAATTTCAATACTACAAAATAAAATCACAGTAGAAGAAGAATACGTAAACAACAAAATGATGTGGCACGCATCCCGATCCCACCATATAATAAACAATAACATGTGCATTCACCCTTATTACTCCTGTTGTGGCGTGCAACCTGATCCCACATGTCCCCCCGTATTACTCCTCAATATATCAACCTTATTCCTCATGATGCGGCGTGCAACCCGATCCCACCTGTCCATCCTTATTACTCGGTGCGGCGTGCAACTCGATCCCACCATATAATCACTAATCACACAATGAGAAAAAGTATTTCACAATCTAGCTCAAAACCTTTCACAACATTTATGCCTCGAACTAAGCAAACAAAAAATCTAAACAATTATGATACATCACCAATAAATGCTACACAACGAGCCCTACCAAAATGTACCATGAAGCACCGATAAACCAACGTAGACTAATAAGGTGATACAATGAACTACGGAACAACTAATACCTTCACTAACGATAACAACATTTAACAAGAAGCAATTAAACATGAAAGCACCAATAAGCACATAGCAATAAAGGCAGGAAAAACAATATATTTTAGGAACGGGGAAGGAAACATGCTAAACAGGTAATTTGGCGGCGCATAGGTACCATCACCTCAGTTATACGCCACACACATGAAATTTCACATAGTAATTAAGTCGGGAATTCCTAATCCCTCAAGTCGAAGTTAGACCAAACACTTACCTCAATCCGGCGGCCAACTCAACGCTCAATTACTGCTTTTTCTCTATTTTCCACCTACGAACCACTCGTATCTAGTCAATATCAACTTAATAACATCAATCATTGCTAAAGGAATCATCTTTAATGAATAATTACTGATTTTCCCTAAATTTCCAAAAAATCAAAAACCGACCCTTGGGATCGCTTGGTCAAAACTCGAAGTTCGAAAAAAAATTCGTTTACCCATTCACCCCCGAGCCCGAATATGCAATTGGTTTCAAAATCCAGCCCCAAATAGAGGTCAAATTCCCAATTTTCGAAAAGTCACTATCCAAAACCCCCAATTTCTACCATAAAATTCCTAGATTCTAGGTTTAATTCTTGTAAATAGAAGTAAAAGATTGAAAGAAACAAATTAAAGAACACTTACCTACGTTTTAAGGAAGAAATTTCCTTAGAGAATTCTCCCTAGGTCGTCTACTCCTTTGAAAATGAGAAGAAAAGGGTTGGAATTCGAATTAAATGAACTCACTACCCGACCTTCGCACCTGCGATGCTTGGGTCGCATCTGCGCGTCCGCACGTACGGACAGGAGATCCGCTTCTGCGGAATGGGACTGGGCTCTTGGGGCCGCATCTGTGGACGGGTTTCCGCTTCTGTGGTCCCGCTCCTGCGATGAGGAGTCCACATTTGCGGAGATCGAAGTAGAGGTATTGAGTCGCATCTGCCGGCTGTCGCTCGCACCTGCGGGCAAACCAGATCTGGTGCACCAGCAACCTTGGCACCATCACCCAAATGGCACCCGAGCCCTCGGGGCTCCAAACCAAACATGCACATAAGTTTAAAAACATCATACGAACTTGCTCGTGCGATCAAATCGCCAAATTAACACCTCGAACTACGAATTTAGCACCAAAATCAACGAAAATTCTCAAGAACACTTAAAGTTAATATTTCTCAACTGAGAGTCCGAATCACGTCATATAAACTCTGTTTTTCACTAAATTTTACATACATGGTTTAGGTATTATAACGGACCTGTACCGGGTGTTGGAACCAAATTACGGGCCCGATACTATCAAGATCAAGCATTAAACACATACTTTAAAATAATAGATTTTATGAAATTTAAGTTTAGTTAAAAATTCATTTCTCGGGCTATGGACCTCGGAATTCGATTCCGGACATACGCCCAGGTCCCATATTTTACTACGGACCCACCGAGACCATCGAAACACGAGTATGGGTCCGTTTACTCAAAACGTTGACCAAAGTCAACTAAAAATCATTTTAAATTTTAAAAATTATTATTTCTTCTATTTTTTACATAAATGTTTTCAGAATTATGCTCGGACTGCGCACGCAAATCGAGGATAGGAATTTTAAGATTTTTAAGGCTAATGAGCGTGGAATAAAGCCATAAAACACAGGATGACCCCCTGGGTCATCAAAAATATGAAGGAAAAAAGGAAAGGGTGAGGAGGAAAAACAGAAACAGTAGTTTGTCTGAAGTTATTTGTAATTAATTTGTTTTTTCTAAAGTCGACACAAGGTAAGTGGGAGCGACCAAAATAGGGCTATCCATGAATTTTTTTCTTAATTGTCGTATATAGTTTGGAAATTATCTTGGGCTTGGATATTGGACTCAATTAGTCCAAAGATACTATCAGTATTGTGTGATATTACTCATTTTGGGCCAAGCCCATACAATTTTGGACTTTTTTCATAGATTCAAGACTTGATTTTTTGGATAATTTTGAAGGGCGCCTTACCATTGGAGGCATTACAGGATATACTTGTAAAACATTGTAGGAAAAAAATCATATTTTTAGTCTACGTAAAGCTATTGTAACTTGAATGATTCTTAAAACCTCAATGCCTTTGGGAGGTTATTCCCTTGGTACAAACAGGTTATGGTTCCAATGAAGAACCTTAGTTTGGTTTTTTATAGCATTAGAATGTTGCTCATCTGAACACTTTTAGGGTGTGTTTGGTACGAAGGACCTAGAAAATGTTTCATGAAAAATGAGTGATTTTATCACTTATTTTCCTATGTTTGGTTGGTGAGTAGAAAACTTTTTCTAGAAAAGATTTTCTAATATTTGGTTAGAGTTGAAATATGTTTTTTTATGGTACTCTCCTCACCTCCCCCCCCCCCCCCCCCCCCCCCCCCCCCCCCCCTTCCCCCAAGTCCACATGTTTCCTTTCTCCTTCCCCCCGCTCTCTCCCCCCTATCTATAACATAAAAAAGAAAGTACTATTAATAATATTTTTAATGAGGGCGGGAGGTGGGGGGTGGGAGTCATGGGTGGGGTATGTAGTGAGGAGTGTGGGAGTGAGTTGGTAGGGATGGGGAATAGGGCATTTTCCAAGATTGACTTATGTTCAGGCTATCATCAGTTGAAGATTCGGGAGCCAGATATCCCGAAGATTGCTTTCAGGACTCGGTATGGTCACTATGAGTTTCTTGTGATGTCTTTTGGGCTGACCAATGCCCCAGCAACTTTTATGCACTTGATGCACAGTGTGTTCCAGCCTTATCTTGACTCCTTCGTTAAGGAATTCTCATCTATTGCAGTACCTATGACAAGCTAAACCAGAAGGGTGCTCCCGTTCAGATGGACCGAGGAGTGTGAGGAGAGCTTTCATAAGCTCAAGACAACTTTGACTACAGCCTCAACATTGGTATTGCCTGCAGGTTTGGGGTCTTACATTGTATATTGTGATGCGTCCCGGATTGGTCTTGGTGCGGTATTGATGCAGGATGGTAGGGTGATTGCCTACGCGTCCAGACATCTGAAGGTGCATGAGAAGAACTACCATGTCCCCGACCTTGAGTTAGCAGGTATTGTTCATACCTTAAAGATTTGGCGGCACTATTTGTACGGTGTCCCTTGTGATATTTACATCGATCATAAGAGTTTGCAGCATATGTTCAAGCAAAAGGATCTTAACTTTAGTCAGCAAAGGTGGTTGGAGCTACTCAAGGACTATGATATCACTATTTTATACCATCCGGGGAAGGCCAATGCAGTGGCCGATGCTTTGAGTCACCGGGCGAAGAGTTTGGGGAGTTTAGCATATCTACCGACAGTAGAGAGGACATCAGCATTGGATGTTCATGCCTTAGCCAACCAGTTTGTGAGATTGGATATTTCTTAGCCTAGTCGAGTATTGGATTGTGTGGTATCTCGGTATTCTCTTTATGATCGTATCAGGGAGCGTTAGTATGATGACCCCCATCTGTTTGTCCTTAAGGACACGACCCAACACACTGATGCTAAGAAGGTCACTATTGGAGATGGTGGTTTATTGAGGATGCAGGGCAAGCTATGTGTGCCCAATGTAGATGGCTTGCGTGATTTGATTCTTCAGAAGGCTCACAGTTCCCGGTACTCCATTCATCTGGGTGTCGCGAAGATGTATCAGGACTTAAGGAAGTTGTAACGAACCGACCGGCCGTTTCAAGAGTTATACCTACTATTCTCCCATTTCTGCTTCTTTTCTGCTTTATAGTTGTATTATATCGTATCGGGTGGGTTGGTTCGGGTCCGGAGTGATTTCGGAGAGAAATTGAGACACTTAGGCCTCATTTGTTTGCACTTAATGGAGGTCTGAATCTTAATCATTCAGATCT
>MDKH01028273.1:0-19997 GCA_005239495.1 Nicotiana undulata | reverse complement strand
AGAATACATATACACATCACTGACATCAGTCGCTCAGTACCGAGGAAACATGCCAATCCAGCCCCATGGAGAAGATTCATCTCCAAATATGAACACTTCGGACAAGATCCATGTCCAGGGAAGGTCCATCCCTCAAATATCATATGTGCTCACTGGGGGTGTGTTACAGACTCCGGAGGGGTTCCTACAGCCCAAACGCTATCATAAGCTAGATCTAGGCATAAATCAATATAACATGTTGCGGCGTGCAGCCCCATCCTATAACTGTCATTCATAATCAGGATCTTGGCCTCACTCAGCCATCACTCTCAAGTCTCGCTCAAACGGGCTCATAATGCATGAACTAGCCCGAATCAATGATATAATGTGCAAAACAACAATTACCGAGATTGAGACATGATACGATATGCAATAACAGGACTGAGTATATAATATCAATGAAACACATGAGAAGACAGCAATAAACGATCACTCGGGTCTCAACAGTATCGGCGTGAAGCCTTAACATAATAACTAGCATGATCTCAAGCATGTTTGCATTAATCACATTGACAGAGGCACGAATATCAACAAGAAGGAATGACTAAACTATGTCATGGAATGACCAGGTCACCATTCTCACAGTGCACGCCTTCACGCCCGCCACTTGGCATGTGCGTCACCTCAATTCTAATCATATAACACATAGTTCGGGGTTCCGAACCCTCCCAACCAAGTTTGCAAGCGTTACTTACCTCAAACTAGACAAACATCTACTCCGCGATGCCCTTGCCGCTTGACTCGGCCTCAAATCGCCCCGAATCTATCCAAAAATCAGTATCATATCATTAATACATGCTAAAAGAACAAAGCCCACGCGAAAATTATCAAATTAAATCAAAATTCCCGAAATTGGCCAAACCCGACCTCTGGGCCCACATCTCGGAATCCTATTAAAATTACAAAACTAGAATCCTCATCCTCTCACGAGTCCATACATACCAAATTTATCAAAATCTAACTTTATTTGACCCCTCAATCACCCAAATTAATCTCTCCAATCCCAAGCCTTAATTCCCTAATTTCCACCCCTAATTTCCGCAAATTTCATGCTTAATCAACTGAAAATCACCATACAATCGAGTTTTAGGTTCAAAAACATTACCTCAACGTGTTTCCCCTTGAATCCCTCTTTAAAATCCTTCAAAAGCTCCAATACCGTCTTAAAAAATGGTGGAAATGGGCAAAAATTCGCGAAGGGTTTAATTTATACCTTCTGCTCATGCATTTCCGCACCTGCGGCCCATTTTATGCGCCCGCAGGACCGCACATGCGGTCAAGGCACCCCACCTGCGATCACCACTTAACTCGCCAGCTTCCGCACATGCGCCCCAAGCCTCGCACCTGCGGGCTCGCAAGTGCGCTCATCCTCTCGCATCTGCGACTAGAGCCCCAGGCTCCCTTCCTCGCACCTCCGACACTTCACCGCACCAGCGAGTCTCGCACCTGCGGTTCCCAATCCGCAGGAGCGGCCATAGCAAAACAACAACACCAGTTGCATCTCTCAAGTTCAAGCTCTCCCTTAACCATATGAAATCATCCCGAGGCCCTCGGGACCTCAACCAAATATACCAACACGTCACATATTATCACACGAACATAATCGAACATTCGGAACACTCAAAACAAGGCCAAAACACCAAACTAACCCCGAATTCAAGCCTAAGGATTTCTAAACTTCCAAAATTCGCCAACGATGCTGAAACCAACCAAACCACGTTCGGATACCTGAAACTTTGCACACACGTCACAATTGACACTACGATCCTATTCCAACTTCCGGAATTCCACTCTGACCCCGATATCAAATTTTTCACTGCCGACCGGAAATTGCCAAATATCCAATTTCGCCAATTCAAGCCTAATTCTACCAAGGACCTCCGAATAACATTCCGAACCCACTCTTAAATCCCAAATGACCTAACGAAGCTATCCGAGCCATAAAAACCTTAATCCGAGATCGTTTACCCATAAGTCAACATCCGGTTGACTTTTCCAACTAACTAACCAACTTAAGAGGCTAAGTGTCTCATTCCTCTCCAAAAATCACTCCGAACCCGAGCCAACCAACCCGACGCAACATAATAGAGCTGAACAACATATAATGAAGCAGAAATGGGGGAAACGGGGCTAAAACTCTCTGGACAACCGGTCGGGTCGTTACATCCTCCCCCACTTAAACACACGTTCGTCCTTGAACGTGCCAAGAGTTGTTCCAAAATCCATCAAATCGTCGAATAACCTTACCACGCACATACCCGGGGTGATCCCACGTCACCGCGTCTCGCATAGATCTGATAACACAACACATGTGAAACTTCTCATCCATCCTAGCCCATAAACCTTAGAATCCAAATTCCACATTCGAACTTTTCTATAAGATCAAAATCACGCATCCACACACTATATAAGTCTGAACGATTTGATCAAGCCATAGTCATACCCCAAGTTGAAATCATATGACATACCACCTCACTCAAACGCTCATAGCAATAATTTTTAATCACAGCAGTTGCTCAAGAAACCCAATGCTGGTAATAACCCTACTATCAAACAAAGACTCGTTCTTACACCTTCATATACTGCCAATGATGAAAGAAACACACAGAAACCCATAATCATTCGTCAAATCAACAAGTGATGGAACTCCCTCTCTTCGATAGGAAATATAGCAAAATCTCTAAGTCGTTCAACATCAATATCCTCCCAAATATACCGCAACCAGATCCGGAAGTACCCATTCTAGGTCCGACGACCTCATCTCGTCTACCATAACCACTTTAGCGACATGACGTATCAATACAGCTTAAAGCCACAACCCGTACATCCTGTGCACTAATAAGAAACATTCCAGATATACTCAAACATGGAAAAATGACATCAAATTAGAGAACCGTCCCGCAAGGTCAATGGGTATCACCACAACGCAATGCTAAGAACTCTTCACACACCGCATAACCAAAACGCAGGAATCCAACACACAAGCATCATATCTCAACATAACTTCGTCGCAATGTGCGGCCCCATCCTAGCGTTGGTCCATATTATATACCTCGCTCTGCCCTGATCAAAACCAACAATCACGCGAAACCCGAAATCAAGTACTCAAAGTTCATCACCATAACCACGGAGAATCAGACGATACCATGCCATACGAAATGGAAAGAACATAACCAATACGTCTCAATCCTGCAATACCCAATTACTTAGCTTACTCAAATCCCGCTATAAGACCACAATAGAACCACACCATGTGTGCCTAAAACCAACGAATCGCAGCTCCCCGTAGCAGGGAAGAGTAACTCATAAATCATCACAGAACACAAATAAGCCCAACAACCACTAACTAGCATGCCCCTCACAATAGCACTACAAAGCCAATCAATCCGACTCGGTGCAAAACACCTATCCCCACTGGGCTTACTAAGGAACCCCAAATCAATCCGGTCAAACACAATAGACAAGTGAACCTCCGAAGGTCCATAATGACTGAATCACAACACACACTAACCTCTGACTAACCTTGGCTACATCTCTACAGCCCTCAACTACGAAATCATTTTCTCATTTGAATTCCCAGACTCCAAGCCCTCAGAGCACACAAATCAACATATCTGATCTCAATCCCATCGCCTAAATGTCTATTACTTCCCTAATACACGATCATACCACAAAGGATACCCCTACAATCTGTGCCAAATTTGAATACTCGCAGCCGACCAACAAGGAGAGTACTGCCACACCAATGAAGTATCCATAAATCAAAACACAGTGCCTCTTATGAAACGTATACCTTCATCGAGCCATACCTAAAAGTAACATCATCTATCTGATCATTTGAGATCGTCCATGCTACCTAAGAATTCAGAACCTTCCTTTCAAATCGTATCGTGACCTAGCACCTGCAATCTCAATACTACACCACACATCACACCCATTATGCCACCATAAGAATGATATGACAAACCTCAAGTCCACTCTGAGTCGCAAGCAACTACATACTCAATCAGTTAATACTTTCCATTTTTTATTTTTATTCTGGAGAAAATTACAATATGCCGCATACCCCACGCACCAGTAGGAATATATATCTCAACTATGGTAGAGACCATCAAGAACCCTCTGAAACCCATTGTAGTAACTAATATGTCAGGATTGAATCCCTCTAACTCAACTAAGCTACGCAGGCCGTCAAAACCCAAGAGCATTGCCACGAATCACACATAGAACCTTACCACATTATAAGTACGCAAGGAATCGATCTTACTCATTATCATGCCGATCCAATCTACTAACAAGATGTCCTATTTCTTCGAGTTCTTTCTGAATTACCTTCTAGTTGATTCTTCCCCTTGCCATAGTACCAAAATCCTCAACCAGAAATCACCACGCGAGACCCTAGCACGGAACCATATCGCCCTAACTCTCATAAATCGCTGAATATCTCTTAAGCACCCCAAATACCACATACCAAATACTTAATCTAAAGGGAATTTCGATAAATTTAAGCTATTCTTCCCTTTCATGATACCAGAATGTAAAATCTACAAGGATATAGAAATATCACAACTCTTGATGCTTTCCAATGAAAATCTCAGTTTCCAGCCAAGTACACATCTTGAAGATTCCCAATTTACATATAAACCCTGAATCCATCAGAACCATTCTCGAGAGTCACCCACTCTACGCAATTCTCAATCCAACTGATCAAACTAGTCGAACGACATGTGCCCCATTGACACACCAACATCCAAGGGAGTAACCCACACCCCTAGCAACCAGGAAAATTCCTACTCCGCACACACTACACCCTTTACAAATACACCTCAAACATTCAATAAAACCCAATAACCCATAGAGTATATTGCAACATGTATTCAAAAACTTTCATTACTCGAGTCATTCTCAAACTCCACCTCTGACAGTTATAACGGATTCACTAGTATACCTCGAACTGAAACCAATACACCACAAAATCATGCAACCAACTTATCATTAGCAACTCCCCCACTTGGCTCAAAGACATAGATCAAGACAAACAATAACTCATAATGCCCATACGCTAACATAGTCAAACAATTTGAACACATCACACCATCAAATCGCACTCACCACATAGTCATCTAGACACAAAATCCCACTAATAAGGACACAAATGGACATATAAGTCCCAAATGCACGTGCTCACACAAACAAAATCTCAGCACTCAAGCCACAGACCAAAACCCGGCCTCAAGTCCTCCAGATTGGCCCATTATTAACATGATAAAATCATATCTCGCACCTCACCCATGGAGATCACAAGTGGTCGATGCACAACTGATACCGAGCACTCACATGCGCATTCGATGACATGATAGGAATTCAAAGAGTTACGCTTTTGGCTGAATAAATGGATTCGCACGACAAGAATTCAAGAATGTGAGATTTTTCATAAGGGTTCCGCAGCATCTCGAAGATAAGTATAGACGTCTCCGTACCGATCCGCAAGACTCTACTAAACTTGCTCATGACTCGTGAGACCTATGTAACCTAGGATCTAGTACCAACTTGCGATGACCCCAAAACAGACCGGTCGTGATGGCGCCTATCATGGAACTAGGCAAGTCTACACACTCTTAACCAATTTATCCTTCTCATTTAGAATATAGATGACAATCTTACTTAAATTGAAACTTCTGAACAAATAACATAGTGAAAAACCAAAGTGCAGAAAGTAGATCCCAATAACGGGTATCACTAAGTCATGAGCCCAACTATCACAATACCAAAATTTAGATAAGACAACATTGTCTGGAAGTAGTCTAAATACACAAAAGGAAGATAAGGAAGGAGAAAGACGGGGCTCGATTGCCAAGAAACTACCTCACTCTCTCCAAAGATAATCCGTAACAGAAGGGTCAACGGCCGCAACCGTGGCCTGAGATACCTGGATCTGCACACAAGTACAGGGGGTAACGTGAGTACAGTGACTCAGTAAGTAACAAGCCCAAACTATAGGCTGAGAGGTAGTGGAAAACTACACCTCCATCATTATAACACGACCATTAAGAACAATAATGTAGGCATGCTTACAGTTAAATAGACAGTTCAAGGAATAAGATAAATGCAGCTTGGAAGAGTTTGACTTATATAACTCGACTTTCCCTACATGCCAATGCATCGGCTGCAAGAAATTACAATGTGCCACCACTCTCAAATGCTCGTCCACTCAATACTATATTTTGCTCACACGACCCAAGGAAAATCCATCTCGGAATATATATACATCTTTGACATCAGTCTCTCAATACTGAGGAAGGCCAATCCAGCCCTATGGAGAAGATCCATCTCCATTTAATAATATCAACCTCACAACCACTCGGTACTGTATATGGATCAACAACCCAGGAAAGATCCATCCCAGAATACATATACACATCACTGACATAAGTCGCTCAATACCAAGGAAACAGGCTAATCCAACCTCATGGAGAATATCCATCTCCAAATATGAACACTTAGGACAAGATCCATGTTCAGAGAGGATCCAATAACATTTACGCTCACTGGGGTGTGTTACTGACTTCGAAGGGGCTCATACAGCCCAAGCGCTATCATAAGCTAGATCTAAGCATAAATCAATATAACATGCTGCAGCGTGCAGCCCGATCCCATAATTGTCAATCATAATCAAGCTCTCAGCCTCACTCAGTCATCACTCTCCGGTCTCGCTTACACAGGCTCACAATGCATGAACTAACCCGAATCAATGATATAATGTACAAAATAATAATTACTGAGACTGAGACATGATATGATATGCAATAACATGACTGAGTATATAATATCAATGAAACACATGAGAAGATAGCAATAAGCGACCACTCGGGTCTCAACAGTATCGGCGTGAAGCCTTAACATAATAACTAGCATGATTTCAGCATGTTTGCATTAATCACATTGACATAGGGACAGATATCAACAAGAAGGAATCACTAAACTATGCCATGGAATGAACCAGGTCATCATTCTCATGGTGCACGCCCTCACGCCCGCCACTTGGCATGTGCGTAACCTCAATTCTAATCATATACCACATAGTTTGGGGTTTGAACCATCAGAACCAAGTTTGTAAGCGTTACTTACCTCAAACCGGATGAATATCTACTCCGCGATGCCCTTGCCCTTGACTCAACCTCAAATCTCCCCAAATATATCCAAAAAATAGTTGTCACGACCCAAATTCCATTAAGGTCGTGATGGCGCCAGACACCACCGTCAGACAAGCCAACACTAAATAATTTATTTAAATTCCTATATTAGTATTTCGAAATCGTTACTTTTTATTTCATTATATAAAAATCAATAAAATTTACTAAGTAAATAGCGATGTTTAACAATTCAATTAACAAATACATCCCAAAGTCATCCAAGAACCCGGTGTCACAAGTGCATGAGCAATTTTCCAGGAAACAATGTAATACTATAACTTTCCGGAATACAAATTGGACAGAAAAGAAAAATACAATACTCTGAAGGAGACTCTGCTAGGTGTGGATCGTCTCGAGTGACGCAGCTCACCTAAGTCCCCATATCATCAGCGCCAAGCGGGGCCACTAGATATACATGTACATGTGCAACAAAATGCACAGTAAGTGTAGTATGAGTACGAAAACAACGTGTACCCAGTAAGTATCCTGCCTAACCTCGAAGAGGTAGTGAAGAGAGGTCGACTTTGACACTTACTAGAGATCAAATTAATATAATCAAGTGTAATGTCAAACATGGATATTAGAATCAAATAACAGATAACAACAGGAAAGGGAAGCTTCTTCCAAAAATTCATAAATCCCAGTTTCTGTCATTTCAATTAGCAATTTATATCTTAAGGCAATTTCACAGTTCAAATCACAGATGGTATTCAGCAAATATCATGCGCAGGAAATGACGAGGGTCGAACGACCCGAACCAACAATAATAAAACGTGCATTGCCGAAGGGTCAAACAGCTCGAACCATAGATGCATCTATTACCCCGCTCGCGAATCGTACATGCGACTGAGTTAAATATAAATAATAGAGTTACCCCGCTCGCAAATCATACATGCGACGCAGGTATTCATATAAATACACAATCAAACAGTAAATCCAGACTTTATCAAGAAAACAATTACCCAAGGAAGTGATAAATTCTCTTTTAATGGTCACGAATATAGTATCTAAATCTTTTCTAGAAATTCATTTTCCAAGTTCGATCAGGTTTAAACATTTTTAAATTTATTAGTGAAGTTACAAGTACGGCAAATAAAGCATGCTTTTGGGTCCTAGACTGCCCGGACGTAAGCATAATAGTAGCTACGCACGGACTCTCGTCACCTCGGGCGTACGTAGCCCCCACAAATAGTAGCACATATTTAATTTGTTCACCTATGGGGACAATTCCCCCTTACAAGGTTAGAAAGAAGACTTACCTCGCTCCGAAGATTCATAACCGGCTTCCAAGCCCTTCCGATGACTCAAATCAATGCACAACGCTCCAAAACTAGCCAAATAATGGGCAAACCAATGAAAACTTATTCTAATACCTATACCAATTCAATTTATGTACAGTCCCATCTCCGCTCGAAAAGTTGACAAAATTTCCCTCAGGCCCACATGCCTGGATTCCAAAAGTTTTGAAGATAAAGATTACCCAAAACATTACGAACTCAAATATATGACCCTTTCAATTTCATGCTCAAATTCGTGGTCAAAATCCAAAAATACAAATTCTAGGTCTTTTTTCAAAATCCCAAATTTTCCACAATTTTTCATGTTCAAATCCATGTATAATCATATATTTAACTCAAAACTAGTATAAACTACTTACCTCATGCTTGGAGATGAAAATGCCACTCCCAAGTTCTCCCAAAATCAGCCCCCATGAAAAATTTGAGATAAAATGAGCCAAAACCCGTTTTTTAAAAACTTCACTGCCCAGTCCGACCCCTCTATGCGATCACATGAAAGCCTTCACGATAGCGAAGGCTAAACTCGCTGCCTCAAAATTTTCCTCTTCGTGTTCGCAGTCCCTTCCCTACATTCACATAAGCCAATACAGCAGCCCCCAAATTTTCCTCTTTCCGATCGCGTACCAATGACCGCGATCGCGATGCACACCAGCTGCACCAGAAAACAGCAGCAGCAAACCATGGGGAAATGATTCGAAATTATCCCGAAACACACCCGAGCCCCCGGGACCCCGTCTAATCCTCAAATCACATCAAATAACATCGAAACAATGGATCGCAACTCAATTCAATCTTTATGAACCTCCATACGGAGCTATTCCCAGACTCGGAATCCCAAACGGACATCAATAACACTGAAATGCACTTCAACCTAGACTTATGAGATTCTTCTAAAATGCTATCTTCCACAATATGCGCTGAAACGCTCCCGGGTCATCCAAGACGTGATCCAATCATACGCCCAAGTCCAAAATCATCATACGAACCTGCTGGAACCTTCAAACCCTGATTTTGAGGTCGTTTACTAAAAAAAATCTAATCTTAGTCAATTCTTCCAACTTAAGGCTTCCGAAATGAGAAGATTCTTTCCAATTCGACTCCTAACTTCCCGGATTCAATTCTGACCATACCTGCAAGTCGCAAAACCTGAAATGAAGCTACTCGTGGCCTCAAACAGCCAAGCGACGCGTTAGATGTCAAAACGACCGATCGGATCATTACATTCTCTCCCACTTAAACATGCGTTCGTCCTCGAACGTGCTAAGAACTGCTCTGGAGTTGTCTGAAATCACGGTTTAACACTTCGTGCACCTACTTGTGCTACTACCACTCAGTTGAGCACATTAGCTCAACCAAATATGAAGATATCCTCTTTTATCTATACAATAAGCTCGGAACCCAATTCCAACACGCGAAATTCTCTACCAGGCCTGTTTCCAACATATGAACACCGAATTAATCACCGCACGAGGTACCAGAACATGATTGCATGCCTTCGCTGAATTAGCACCATACACCGCATACTTCGTCATCTAACCATAATGACATTCCCTGATCTTAATAGCCAAAATCCCACGAATCTAATGCTCTCAATTCCCTCATGACATATATAGGTCCTTCTATAACTCTTACGATACCGACACAACAGAGAAGATGTGTAGCAATTCATAACCACCTGCAAAGCTAACAAATCATTGAACCTCTCCTCTTGACTAGAATCATCATCACATCATGAACCAAATAATGGTATTTGTTCTTTTAATACACTTCACATAATCTTATCGCACTGATCCCAAATCCAATAATCTCGTCTCACCCAGTATGAACTGCTCAGGCAACAAGTCACCCCATACATGACCAAAAGTCTCATATGATGCCACAACGTGCCAATAGGCCACAACTCGAACGTGATACATAGGGAAAACGAACTATGAAAGGAACTACTCAACTCACACAATTAATTAGACAATAAAAAAGATGCTACAAACCTCCCTCAGAAGTTGAAAAAAAAAACACCAGAAAATATATATAAGGAACCGTACTCAACATCACACTATTGCGGCGTGCAACCCGATCCAAATAACATACACGTGGCGGCGTGCCATCCGATCCTCACATAAAATTCACATAAGGAAATATACACCGAGCTAAATTCCTCATTACTTACTGAATGACGGTCACAAGCAACGCTAAGTGCACATTACCAACCCTGGGGAGACATACATCGTCCTAAGCTACCAAACACAACCACAACTGAGGTGCGATATAAGATCTGAATCTTAAGAGCCATCATTCTCACATAACATCATCACTACACGGAAACTCAACACATAAGAAATTATCAAGCCGTCTCACAACTCACACGACACAACATAGTATTACATGAAATGGGGGAAGATGGAACAACATCCAATATTCCAATACCCCTCCTTGAAAAGCGCTATACTACAATGAACACATCTGGCTCACATGGAGCCCCTATTCATATTTAAATCTATTCACAAACCTCAAGCCAATTCTGCTCGCACCGAACTAGGCCAATGGCCGTACCTGGGTCCATAATAACCCAATTTTTCTCATAACACGTAAGAACAACAATCATAGCAGGAGCAAACCCCCACATTCCGTAACCAAATGAACCTAGCGCCCTCCAGGCATAAATTTTCTAATAGGTAATATCACCACCCCCCTCATACTTGGCTTAAACCTTCAATCAATCACAAAACATGCAAATCCTCAAGTAATAGTCTATACCACCATAATCCTTCCAGGACCCGCCTACCCATGACAGGCCATAGTACTTGAATGCTTCCAAATAAAATCTGTTACGGCGACTGACAAGCCTCGCACATACCGTCATAATTCACATACATAACTTAATCACGCTAAAAGAACTGATCACTGCCGTACATGTGCCATTTCAACCATGGCTAACCAATCTATCTTCTTCTAGTTTATCCTTAACTTGACTTAGAAATAACAATAGCTTCATCCAAAACATCGCGAATCCAAATCCACGTTCCTCTTGAGTGACCTTATATCACGAGACCATGCTGTCTCAAATCCCACAGGTCATCTCATACCCTCCAATTCTACACTGCAAGCCGAATATAACAGGGAACATGTCGAGCCTCCTATCACGATCTGCTGCAAAAGCTAAATTCTTAACCATGTCGCGGGCTTGAAATCCTTAAGCACCGCATTTTTAACCTTTGAATTCCAAGCTTCGTTATTAAGAGTCACCCACTCTTACTTGGTCCAGAGTATAATCAACTCCAAGACCCTTCTAGCAAATGAACACCCTCGCAATGAAGCACGACTGAGTCTCTTCCTTGCAACCCGGATCTACACGAAACAAAACCCTGGGCCTCCCCCAATAAGTCCAGTTATACCACACCTCTCAAATCATTTGCTCAATTACCATTTTATTTCTTTCCCCTTAGCTATAATAACTTGCCAATACGCCGATAATCCGAAACCTCATGAGAAGATAATCCTGCAACCCAATCGCAGGCGGTGGGACTCTCCCACTTAGCCTGGAGCTACTCCTTGCACAACTCTAGAACCCACCAAAATTCTTTCTTCATTGCTGACATGACTTTGCACAACCAACCAGTCAAATTCCTCTAAATTCTTCCGTTAGCATTTCATGAACACTCTGAATCTATAGCATCATTCGTATATTCGACCTCTTACTGGATAGTCAATAGAATTCCTCGCAAAAACTTTTCCAACTACACGACTGTTGACCGGTTCATAGGAGATAACCCATCTGTGGAAATTGCATGTCGACATCCTCCAACGTTGCTGCACGGGGAACAATCACTACGACCTCGATACTCCATCCTAAGCCCGTTCTCATTCACCAACTACACTAGTCCGTTCACTCCTTATGGACATTAACTAAATGCGCGATAATATTTTCCAATTCACCGCTATATTGCAGCCTTCTTCAAGTCAAACGACCCCCTTCTGTTGCATCTAATCTCCCGCCGTAATAACCAATATTTCAACTTAATCTCGTGGACCCAATCACCATCCACTGAAATTCTCAAATCACTCCAAGCTTCTCCTCAAGGTGGGCAGCTATCTCACCACAAAGCTCATATGCTACGTTACCACTCTCCCACTTTGGTCAAACTCACCCCCTTCATGCAATCGCTCGACTTCCGCTTCTCACACCTAAATTTCTAGAAATGGAACCACTACCTAACACTTCTCACATATCTTCCTTTATCGTATGCTGCCCAGTTGTTGCCTCAATTCAATTTCATCCTCTGTAGCACTTAAACCAGCAGATCCCCAAAACTTTAAACCCTTTCAAAGATCATCTTTCTCGAGCCGCCTACATTAGAAATACCTATTCAATCCTGAACCACCGCACACCACAACCTTTGAGAGCCGCTTCTTCAATACTACTTCGCAATGCTCTGATCCAATGCAACCGAAGAAACCATAGCACCAGCGAACTTAACACATTCTATTCGATCAAAGACGACGATACCACATCAAAGATGAAGATTCCACCTCACTTGAAAACACCCAGTCTCATTACTCTATGAACCCGAACCTGATCATTTATAGTCCAACTGTCTTTCCTCCGCCGGAAATAAAATACTGAAACCTCGAAATCACGCCCTGAGAAGACCTCCTTTCAAGTCATTCATGGCCCTGACATATAGGCAAGCATCCTACCATCCATCAATACCTTGCGATAACCAATTATAAGCATCATAACAACCTGGGCATAGACTCAAATCTCTCAGAAATACAATGACTGAGCTGAAACAACATAATATCCTTCCGCAGAGCAACGACAATAGCCCCAACCAACTATGCATGGACAACATCACACACCGTATCGGTAATACCATTACAATTACTCAAATGCCCGATTTATAGCAAGTGCTTCGCGACGTATAAGATTGAGCAGGAAGAAACGTAGGCATAAGCCCCAAAGGAATCAAATCGCACGATGAGGAATCAAGAAGGGAAGTACTCCTAATAGCCCTGTAGCCTCTCGAAGATAAGTACAGACGTCTCTGTACCGATCCGCAAGACTCTACTAGACTTGCTCATGACTAGTGATATCTAAGGGAACCTAGTGCTGTGATACCACGTTGTCACGGCCCAAATTCCATTAAGGTCGTGATGGCACCGGACACCACCGTCAGGCAAGACAACACTAAATAATTTATTTAAATTCCTATATTAGTATTTCGAAATCGTTACTTTTCATTTCATTATATAAAAATCAATAAAATTTACTAAGTAAATAGAGATGTTTAACAATTCAATTAATAAATACGTCCCCAAGTCATCTCAGAACCCGATGCCACAAGTGCATGAGATATTTTCTAGAAAACAATGTAATACTATAACTGTCCAGAATACAAATTGGACAGAAAAGAAAAATACAATACTCTGAAGGAGACTCTGCTGGCTGCGGATCGTCTCGAGAAATGCAGCTCACCTAAGTCCCCATATCATCCATGCAACGGCGCCAAGCGGGGCCACTAGATATACATGTACCTGTGCAAAAAAGGATGACCAGCAAGTGTAGTATGAGTACGAAAATAACGTGTACCCAGTAAGTATCCTGCCTAACCTAGAAGAGGTAGTGACGAGATGTCGACTTTGACACTTACTCGAGGTCAATTTATTATAATCAAGTGTAATGTCAAACATGGATATTAGAATCAAATAACTGATAACAACAGGAAAGGGAAACTTCTTCCATATATTCATAAATCCCATTTTCCGTCATTTCAATTAGCAATTTATATCTTAAGGCAATTTAACAGTTCAAATCACAAATGGTATTCAGCAAATATCATGCGCAGGAAATGCCAAGGGTCGAACGGCCCGAACCAACAATAATAAAATGTGCATTGCGGAATGGTCGAACCGCTCGAACCATAGATGCATCTATTACCCCGCTCGCGAATCGTACATGCGACGCGGTCAAATATTAATGATAGAGTTACCCCACTCGCGAATCATACATGCGACACAAGTACTCATATAAATACACACAATCATACAGTAAATCCAGACTTTATCAGGAAAACAATTAAATTCTCTTTTAATGGTCACGAATATAGTATCTAAATCTTTTCTAGAAAATCATTTGCCAAGTTCGATAAGGTTTAAACATTTTTAAATTTATCAGTGAAGTTAAAAGTACGGCAAATAGAGCATGTTTTTGGGTCCTAGACTACTCGGACATAAGCATAATAGTAGCTATGCACGGACTCTCGTCACCTCGTGCATACGTAGCCTCCACAAATAGTAGCCCATATTTCATTTGTTCCCCTATGGGGACAACTCCCCCTTACAAGGTTTGAAAGAAGACTTACCTCGCTCCGAAGATTCATAACCGGCTTCCAAGCCCTTCCGATGGCTCAAATCAATGCACAACGCTCCAAAACTAGCCAAATAACGGGCAAACCAGTGAAAAATTACTCTAATACATATACCAATTCAATTTATGTAAATTCCCAACTCCGGTAGAAAAGTTGACGAAATTGCCTTCATGCCCACGTGCCCGAATTCCGAAATTTTTGAAGATAAAGATTACCCAAAACTTTACGAACTCAAATATATGAACCTCTTTCAATTTCATGCTCAAATTCATGGTCAAGATCCAAATATACAAATTCTAGGTCTTTCTTCAAAATCCCAAATTTTCCACAAATTTTCATGTTCAAATCCATGTATAATCATATATTTAACTCAAAACTAGTATAAACTACTTACCTCATGCTTGGAGATGAAAATGACACTCCGAAGTTCTCCCAAAATCGGCTCCCATGAAAGATTTGAGATAAAATGAGCCAAAACCTGTTTTTAAAACACTTGACTGCTTAACCCGACCCCTTTGTGCGATCGCAGGAACGCCTTCGTGATCGCGAAAGCTAAACGCGCTGCCTCCAAAATTTTCCTCTTCGCGTTCGCACTCCCTTCCCTGCGTTTGCATAAGCCAATACTGCAGCCCCCAAAAGTGATCGCGTACCAATGACCGCGATCGCGATGCACACTAGCTGCACCAGAAAACAACAGCAGCAAACCATGGGGTAATGATTCGAAATTATCCCGAAACACACCGAGGCCCCTGGAACCCCATCTAATCACACGACTCAGTCCCATAACATTACACAGACCTGCTCGAGGCCTCAAATAGCATCAAATAATATCGAAACAATGGATCGCAACTCAATTCAATCTTTATGAACTTTAAAATTTCCAACTTCTACATTCGATGCTGAAACCTATCAAATCACGTCCGATTGACCCCAAATTTTGCACACTAGTCACATTCAACATTACGGACCTGCTCTAACTTTTGGAATCGAAATCCGACCCTGATATCAAAATTCCCACTTTCGGTCCAACTTTCCAAAAACCTTCAAATTTCTAGCTTTAGCCAAATGACTCCAGAATGACCTACGGACCTCCAAATTTACTTCTGATCTCACTCCCAACACCAGAATCACTATACAGAGCTATTCCCAGACTTGGAATCCCAAACGGACATCAATAACACTGAAATGCACTTCAATCCAGACTTATGAGATTCTTCTAAAATGCTATCTTCCACAATATGCGCCGAAACGCTCCCAGGTCATCCAAAACCCGATTCGAGCATACATGATAAGTGCATTTTAATTGATATTAACCACATAATTTTTCTCATAAAAATATATAAATTATCATGTTTCCTCCATATTTTATACTTTATTTTGCAGGAATAATTATAGAAGAATTGTCGTGTGCAACAAAAAAAGAAAATCAAATATTGAAGAAAAATACAACAAAGAAGTGTAAGATCGAGCTATGATTCATTA
The DNA here is from genome assembly GCA_005239495.1 of Nicotiana undulata. Taxonomy (NCBI): domain Eukaryota; kingdom Viridiplantae; phylum Streptophyta; class Magnoliopsida; order Solanales; family Solanaceae; genus Nicotiana; species Nicotiana undulata. The sequence continues at coordinate 3,620 of MDKH01028273.1, read as the reverse complement.
CTACCTTGACAATGCACAAAGTCTCGATTTGCCATGATGAAATCTAAACTTAGAATGGCAGAATTCTCATCTCTGCAAATTCAAAATCTAGATTTGCCATGGAAATCTAGCACCAAATCGAGAATTTGAATTCTCATATCTGCAAATGTGAAATCTAGATTTGCCATGATGAAATCGACGAAATCTAAACTTAAAATTACGAATTCTCCGCAAATGTGAAATCTAGATTTGCCATGATGAAATCTATAACCAAATCGAGATGTCATCATGAAATTTTCTTATATAAAAAGACGTTGCTGATCAGAGGAGGAGGAGGAAGAGAGAAAGCTTTGAGCGAGAAGTCTGAATCCAAATTTTTAAGCTTCTCAGTTTTATTTCCTTCACTAGTATCGAGTTATCTTTTCCTTTAAATCACAATAGTGGTTTAATTATTGTTTATAAATAAATTCCAGTGTAGGAAATTACTCTAGTTCCTGCTTTTAATTAAATAGGGGGGATTATTCTTCTCGAATATTCTTTCTATTTTCTTATTTAATGGACAAGAATATTTTCATTGTTAGTACTAATTCCAGTATGGAGTAACTTTTCTTGTGTTGGGAGAAAGATGGATCTTAATATTTCTATATAATAGTAGATATTATTCCTCACATTCACATGCTTGAGCTAAAATTTATTTAACTTTTATCTGCTTTTACAGTTAGACGTTGTTTAATTTATTAACATCTATCTATCTTGTACTACATATTAACTATTTATTAATTCTGTAATCGAGAGAGGCGGAAGAAATAATATAGTTAAGTGTAGTATTGATATATGTTAATATTTATTCAGTAACATCTATCTCTTTTATGTTATAACTAATTTTACATTTATTTGTAATCGAGAGAGGCGAATAGTGTAATAATCAGTTATAACAAGTAGGGTAACCGAAAGGGACTTACTAATAAGAGCATGTTTTAGTTCAATCATATATTTCTGGTTCTTTAGTATTACTATGTTGAAAATTAATTTGTATAACCGAGAGGAGTGCGATTAATTATTCAACTTGACTAATAATATATATTTGTAATCGTGAGAGGCATTTATACATTTTTGAGAAATAGAAATTGAGGAATAATAATTCTACAATATAATAGAAATATTAAGTGAAGTCAAGATCCCAACACCTTTTTATTATATTTGTAAAAGACAAAATATTTTCTATTTGCTCTATTCATGCATTTTTAGTTAGTTAATTTACAACCCAACTCTTTCTGATTTTCTCAAATAGTAATTAAAACAAGAAACGTCTGTAGAATAGATAAACCAATCTCTGTGGGTTCGACATCTTTCTATACTATTATTTGACAGAGTACAAGTTAAAATTATAGATACGCCATACGCTCGTCAAATTTGTGGCGTCGTTGCCGGGGATTGGCTAAAGTCTACTACAGATTAATTGTTTTACTACTAATTTGAGATTTTTTATATTGTCTAATTATTTTAATTTTTCTGCAGAAATTTCAGAAAGTGTATTACCCGTTACTCTTCTAGAGAACTAGTCGAATACGATCCTGAAATTGAAAAATCCATGCGGTTGTTGCGGAAAAAAAACAAACCTCCCGATCTCAAATTTTCACATCTCAGGTAATGGAGAACGAAGAAATCAATAACCAACTTCCACCACATCAAGTAGAAGATCAGTTTGATGAGGTGGCACCACGACGTGATAGAATACTCCGTGATTATGCAAGGCCAGATCATTTTGAAGGAGAATCAAGTGTGAGGAGACCACCAATTGCATCAAACAACTTTGAAATTCGCACAGGCTTAATTCAAACCATTCAACAGTCATGTCAGTTTACTGGTGATGCGAGTGAAGATCCCCACACCCATTTAATTGATTTTCTTGAATTAGTTGAAACTTGCAGGTATAATGGAGTCACAACAGACGCCATCAGGTTGCGGCTTTTTCCCTTTTCTTTAAAAGGTGAAGCAAAAATATGGTTGCGAAGTCTGCCGAGAGGTTCAATCACTACATGGGATCAAATGGCTCAGAAATTTCTTAATAAATATTTTTCACCTGCAAAAACATGTAAAATGAAGCAAGAAATCAATAATTTTGTGCAAATAGATACTGAATCTGTATACCAAGCATGGGAACGATTAAAATCAATGCTAAGAAAATGCCCGCACCATGGTATCCAAGATCCTGACATTTTATATATATTTTATCATGGTCTTAAACCCTCTGCTAGAAATGTTATTGATGCAGCATCAGGAGGATCCATAATGAGCAAAACCACTGCAGAAGCCATGCACTTGCTCAATGAAATTTCAGAAAATGCTGTTCAATGGCCCTCTGACAGAATGATTGTTAAGAAAGCAGTAGGAGTCAATCAAGTTGAAGCTTTGACTTCATTGACACAACAAATTGCAACCTTAACACAAAAAGTTGAGGCCTTTCAGGTAGGTGCTCACACATCATCCCAACTTGAGAATTGTGATGTTTGTCAAGGTAATCATCCGAATCATGAATGTCAAGCTTCAACACAAAATGAGGAACAGGTAAATATGATTGGTTATAGAAATAATTACTCATTCGGTAGTCCCATGGCGCAAAAACATCCAGGATTTCAATGGAGTAATCCTAATGGTGCTGAAAATCCTCAAAGATTTTTGAATCAAAAGCAGCAGGTACAGGGACCACCTGGTTTGCAAAATTAAAATAGAGGGCAACAAAGTTTTCAACAATACCAGCAGCAACCTGAAAGAACTCATCAACAAAGCCTCGAAGACATGATGTACAAATTCATTAAAGCTACTGACGAGAAGGTTGAAAGTCAACATTCAGCTATCAAGAATTTGGAAATTCAGGTAAGCCAATTAGCAACCCTCATGTCTTGACAAATTCAAGGTGCTCTACCAAGCAACACTGAGAAAAACACAAAAGAACACCTCAAAGCCATCTCTTTACGATCAGGAAAATCTCTTGATGATCCATATGCAGATAGAGAAGGAAAGCCACAAGAAGTGGAAAAGGTAAATGAAGGTGATAATAAAATAGAATCTAAGTTTCCAAAAGAACAAAAGAATAAAGGAAAAAATGTACAAGAAAATGAATTGATAACAAATCCTCACTTTGTACCTCTCCCTTTTCCCCAAAAGATGAAAAGAGAAAAGCTTGACAAACAGTTTTCAAAGTTTCTAGATATTTTGAAGCAACTTTACATTAACATACCTTTCACAGATGCTTTGATGCAAATGCCTTCATATGCTAAATTTCTCAAAGAAATTTTGTCAAGTAAAAGAAAATTGGAAGAAGTTTCAGTGGTTAAGCTTACTGAAAAATGTAGTGCTATACTTCAAAATAAGCTACCACAAAAACTTGGTGATCCAGGAAGTTTTACAATTCCTTGTACCGTGGGAGGTACTCACTTTGAAAAAGTGTTATGTGATTCAGGTGCCTCAATAAATCTAATGCCCTTTTCAATTTTCAGGAAATTAGAACTTAGTGATATGAAAGATACCGGTATGTCTCTTCAATTAACTGATCAAAGTACTAAGAGACCAAAAGAAATTATTGAAAATATCCTTGTGAGAGTTGACAAATTTGTATTCCCAGTAGATTTTATAGTGCT
>MDKH01191827.1:0-15989 GCA_005239495.1 Nicotiana undulata | reverse complement strand
TGTGGGATTCGACCCCAACCTTGTTGGGTTACTATATTTGACAACGATCGCTTACATTCTGTTTGGAACTGCTGGCTTTGTCAATGGTCGTACGGATTACCGGGAGATTCTGTCTTTACTTTCTAGAGATCTTCTTTATCAACATCAAAACCTTCCTATTTTGCGTCTATCCCCATTTATGTTTATGGTGAAAACAACATTGCTCCCAGAACAAACTTTTAACTGAGTAACTTTTGTTGACCCTTAAAACATTGTTCAGCCCTTCGAGCCTTTTGCAGTTAGGGAAACTCACAGATGGCTTTATGGCTTTGCCCATACAGTTGATGCCCAGCAATCTTTGCTTTATATAATGGGAAAACTGTAATCAATTTTGCAGCCTTTTCTTTGCTTTGCTTTGGAAAAACTAGACTAAAAGGGACTCAAAAAAATAATGCGAAAGAAAACATGAAGGTGAACTAATAGGTATTACAACTTAATCAAGAAGTGTACCTTTCAGAGAAGAAAAATAAAAATAGAAAGGACTTATCTGGAGGAATATTCTGACTTCAATGAACATGACATGCACTTTGGACTGGATGACCGATCTGTCTGAACCGTCTAATTCTCAAATTCGTTGTAAAATTCACTTTGAAACTGAGTTCTTTGTCTTAACTATGCTTGTGCCGGAATAAATGAAGGCCTAAATCGATCAACGCACCCTTTGTGGGTTTTCACCAGTTGACCTTTCTCATTTGCCTTTCTCTCAACTCACTATTGCCTTATAGTGCCCATGAGGGTTTTCATCGATAAGGCTCTGTCATTTTATTTATCTCTTTACAATGTCCGAGGCATCACCGTAATATACCAACTTAGCATCCTCGAAAGTTGATCAGAAGGTCTTAAAAGGGAAAGGTAAAAAGAACCATTCAACTGAATTACAACTTTTGGAACCATTTTGACGGAAAAACTGTCGAAAAATAAAATAAAATCATGCCACAGTTTCTTTGAATACTGGGAAATGTGGAATTTTTTGTTTAAGTGTGACCGAACCCAGAGTGAGGCTGTCTACGTATGCTTTTGGAATCAGGTCGGACTTAGTTCAATTAACATGAACTTATTTTGATGATTTTTTTTTTTTTTTTTTTTGAATTAAGTACATTGGTTCCAAAAGAGGCGAAAACAAGGAAATATAAACAAGGCTTCAAAGGGCTAACTAGGGTTGACCAATGTTTGGGTAGCGAGAATGATAGCCTTTTGTCATCCCAACTTGAGAATGCCAAGTATAAAAATGCCCAACAGAGACATGTCAGACATAGTATCTCTTGACCGCATCTGCGTTGACGGATATATCTGTCACCTTTCCTTCTATATCTGCCAAGTGTAGAGCTCCTTTTGGCAATACTTTCTTTACGAGGTAAGGACCTTGCCAATTCGGAACTTTCCTTTTGCTTCATCCTGGTGCGGAAAGAAATGTTTCAAAACAAGTTGTCCTACCTAAAATTCTCTTGGGCGCACTTTCTTATGTAAGCGCGTGCCATTCTTTGTTGGTATAACTGACCAAAACAAACTGCCGCTGTAACGACCCAGCCGGTCATTTTGCGTATTCGGGTCCCGTTTCCTTAAATGAAACCTTCCATAGCGACTATTTATGCTTTACGACTCGCGGGAGTGGGTGGTTCGGGATTTGGGAATGAATTGGATGGTTTAGGAATACTTGGTTCCTTAAGGCTAGCCTATTTGGCCAAGTTTGACTTTGGTCAATATTTTGAGCAAACGACCTCAAAATCGAGTTCTGACAGCTCCAGTAGCTTCGTAATGTGATTTCAGACTTGGGCGTATATTCGGCTCGGGTTTCTGATGACCCGGGAGCATTTCGGCGCCCGAAATAGAAATTAGGATTTCCTTAAGTTTAGAATTTGGCCTGGAACGGGACTTCATGCTATCGAAGTCCGAATGGAATTCCGAGGCTGGCAATAGTTTCGTATAGTCATTTATGACATGTATGCAAAATTTTGGGTCATTCCGAGTAGTATAGACCCGTTCGGCGCAATGTAATGAATTCTAGAATTTCAAAGTTCTTAAGTTTGATTAATTTGGTTTTAGGGTTGAATTTTGAGTTTCGTTGTTGTTTTTCGCGTTCCGAAAATTCGAGCGAGTCCGTATCACGAATACAGACTTGCCGGTGCTTTTGGATTGGGTCCCGGGGGGCTCGGGGGTGTTTTAGACCCCCGGGAGCTAAGTTAGAAAAACCAGAATTTTCTGTATCTGGTTTCCTTCTTCGCGTTCGCGTGAGGGTGGCCGCGTTCGCGAAGAAGGAATTGGGAAGGGGCTACAGATGCTCTACGCGTTCGCGTTCCCCATCCTGAGTTCGCGATGGGTTGGGCCCCCTGGCCTTCGCGTTCGCCCCCCTCCAGCCGCGTTCGCGAAGGTCTAGCCCAGCTAGCCTCCGCGTTCGCGGGCCCTCTGTTGCGTTCGCATAGGGTCCAACCAATTGGGCCGGCCCAGCTTCCGTTGTCTTCGCATTCGAGACCCCTCACTCGCGTTCATGTAGAAGACCCTGTGGACCTGACCGATTTAAAGCATCGCGAACGCATGCCTAGGGTGCGTTCGCATAGGGTAAATCCCCGGGCAATGTATTTTTATAGCAGGTTTAGTTTTTTTTCCTCCATTTCCATCTTCTTCCTTGAGTTAATTGAGAGCTTCCAAGAGGACCATTCAACCTAGTACTTGAGGTAAGAAAATTTCTTATTAACACCGATTTTAAACATCAATTTCTAATTAAATCCTCTATTAATTTATCAAAATCATGGGAAATATTTGGTAGGAATTTCTAGGGCTTTGATAATAAGTGAGTTATCCCTTTTTATCCATGAATTCCTAAATAAATTAGGTAATTACGATCCTTAGACTACGGGTAATTTAATCTTTCAAGAATTTTCAAAATTCGAACGCGTGGGCCTGGGGTCGAAATTTCAAAAAATATTGCCAAGAATGTTAACATTTTAGGAATTCTTGATAATTCTCTTTCTTGAACCTTAAATTGATTCAATTATGCTATGTTTGGCTAGTTGTGAACCGTCAAGAGTAATTTCGGAGTTTCGAGCGCATCTTTTGATCCGGTCCTTGGTCCGAGGAGTGCTTTTATCGAGGTGAGTCTCCTTTCCAAACTTGTAAGGGGGAAATGTACCCGTAGGTTCCTTATTTGCTATGTGTACATGTTGAGGGGGCCGCGTACGTACCAAGTGACGAGAGTCCGTACGTGGCGACTATATTGCTATGTCGGGTAGTCGTAGGACCCACGAGTATGCCGTTTCGTGCCTTATTTGAACCATTGTGTGCAATATAAATTGTGTTTATTGTTGAAAGGACATGGGAGATGTAAGAATATGATGATGTAAATCCTAATTGGATATCAGTGATATGATGTTGGCACAGTCCTGTTGAGTTCACGGTCGAGTCGGTACCCGTAGGTACCTATATGTAAATTCTATTATTATCGAGTCAGCACACGAGTCGCAGGTATGATGCGTGATCGTGGGGAGCTTATTACTATTATCGAGTCACCACATGAGTCGCAGGTATGATGCGCGATCGTGGGGAGCTTATTATTATCGGGTCAGCACATGAGTCGCAGGTATGATCCGCGATCGTGGGGAGCTTATTACTATTATCGAGTCAGCACACGAGTCGCAGGTATGATTCGCGATCGTGGGGAGATTATGACCTCAGTCCTTATGACCTACCCTATGACTCTGGCCGGTTTTCTTGTCCGTGTCGGTACATGTACACTTGAGTCAGGTTCACATATGTCAGTATTGGTCAGGTATTGTTGAATAAAGAGGAATTGGTACTTGGTGCTCTTACTTGTATTACATTATGTGTTCATATACTTGCTGTTTAATGTTTCGCATGCCTATTGCTTTTGTCTTATCTTGTTCTATATTATGTTACTGAACCTTAGTGAGTATCTAGTCGACCTCTCGTCACTACTTCTTCGAGTTTAGACGGGATACTCACTGGGTACGTAGTTATATATATGTACTCATGCTGCACTTTCTTTCCTTTATGTACTTGACTGTACATGTCCGGAGGCTAGTTCATCTGATTTTTAGAATGGTGCTAGATATCGATAGCGTGGTCATACTTCACGGTGCGCTGCTTTCCTGGCGACTTCCTAGCAGCACCCTAGAGTTTATTTTGTTATATTCTCAGTCTAGCTCATTCAGACTGAGACCCTATATATGTTTTAGTCATTGTATATTCAGTAGTTGCCCGTGGCACTCGTGACACTAGTTCCTGGCACACATGCGGTTTATATTTTTGGGGTTTTGGGATGTATGTCTATGTGTATGTTTTATTTCGGCCTTGTATCGTCTATGATTTTACCTTCACTCAAGACTAGTATCATGTTAGTTGTTATAAACTGGTAACCATTGACTTGTTTGATCAAATGGGAAGGGTATCACTTAGTGAAAGTTATATTGGCTTGCCTAACTCCGGTGTTGGGTGCCATCGCGACCTGAATCAGAATTCGGGTCGTGACAACGTGGTATTAGAGCTCTAGGTTCACGTAGTCTCATGAGTCACGGGCAAATCCAGTAGAGTCTTGCAGATCGGTACGGAGACGTCTGTACTTATCTTCAGGAGGCTATAGGGCGTTAAGAAACTCCTTTTGTTCATATCCTATCGTGCAACCGATGATGTACTTAAACTTGTTCTTCTACTCTCTCACAGATGGTGAGGACGCATGCTTCACATGTTCCTGATCCGGGAGGGGCTGCTACCCCCGCCGCTCGAGGCCGTGGGAGGGGCAGGGGTAGGGCTCCTATTCGTAGTAGGGGTGAGGGCGTCCCAGAGCTGTACCGGTTGTACCGATTGAGGATCCTTATGTTGAGAAGCAGGATGAGCTTCCTCCAGTAGCTCCACCACCAACTGATTTTATGACGGCGCCGGGCTTCCAGGATCATGGGTCGTATGATGAGGTTCATGGATACTATGTCACAGGCGGGTGTACTTTCATCAGATCCTGCTGCTTCACAGGCAGGAGGGGGAGTTCAGACCCCTACCGCTCAGGCTACAAGACCAGCAACAGCAGTACATCGTACCCCAGATATTCCACCAGTGATCGCGGTTCAGCCTGGGGTGGCAGCACCGGAGCCCATGCCAATTGCAGAGATAGACCAGCAGAAGCTGCTGGTTAGATGGACCCAGCTTCGCCCTCCGACCTTCGGGGGTGAGCGGGGAGGGGGTGCACAAGATTTCATCGAGAGGTGCAGGGACAGACTGCACAACCTGAGGATATTAGAGTCACATGGGGTAGATTTCACGACCTTCCAACTTGAGGGCAGAGCCCGCCGCTGGTGGCAGTCTTATGTACTCAGTAGACCAGCAGGGCCTCCACCGGTTACTTGGGAGCAGTTTACTCAGTTATTCTTGGACCGATACATTCCACCGTCTAAGAGGGAGGAGATGCAGGGTCAGTTTGAGAGGTTAGAGCAGGGGCAGATGTATGTGTCAGATTACGAGGCCAGGTTCTCAGAGTTGTCTCGCCATGCTCTCATGATATTGCCCACATATGTTGAGATGGTTCGACGGTTTGTGGCAGGCTTACATCCGGGTATCAGGACTTCCATGGCCATAGAGGTGGAGATGGGTACCCCATATCAGCTTGTGGTCGAGATAGCTCGACATATCGAGGGTTACCGTGCGAGAGGCAGGGAGCAGGGTCAGCCAGGTCAGCAGGACAAGAGGGCCAGGTTTGTAGGCGACTTCAGAGGTGCTCCAGCTAGGGCCAGGGGTCAGTACGGAGGTGTCCAGTTCAGCAGGCCTTCCTATTCAGCACCTCCAGTACCTCCTAGGGTTGTTCCAGTCAGGCCCTTGTTTAGCGCCATGCCAGAGCGCTCCTACCGTCCTCCAGCCATTCACAGTCCATCCAGTGGTTACTCCAGTCGTCAGAGATCCTCCGGTTCCTATTTCGGTGATGTGATAGATGATTCTCATCGCACTCTAGCCATTCGGGACTCTTACTCTTCAGGCCAGCAGGATATGTCACATCGGAGATGTTACGAGTGTGGGGACTTAGGCCACATGAAGAGGTATTGCCCCCGCTTTAGGGGCAAGGCTATTCAGCAGAGTCACCAGCCTATGGGCCCCGCACCAGCAGTTCGACCACCTAGAGGCGGAGGTCAGATTGGCAGGGGCCATCCTAGAGGGGGAGGCCAGTCAGGAGGGGGTCATTCAGCTCCCGCTCTTTCTAGGGGAGCTCAGTCATCAGGTGCTACAGCCGGGTTCTATGCTATTCCGGCCAGGGCGGACGCGGTGGCCTCAGACGCAGTGGTTACAGGTATGATTTCAGTCTGTGGTAGAGAGGCTTTAGTGCTATTTGATCCAAGGTCTACATATTCATATGTTTCTGCATTATTTGCCCATTCTCTGGATGTTATTTGCGAGTCTTTGGGTTCTCCCTTGTATGTATCCACTCTTGTGGGCGACTCTGTAGTGGTAGACCGGGTTTACCGGTCTTGTGTGATTACCTTCTGTGGGCTTGAGACCAGAGCCGACCTGTTATTGCTTGATATGGTTGATTTCGAGGTTATTTTGGGCATGGATTGGTTATCTCCTTATCATGATGTATTGGATTTCCATGCCAAGACAGTTACATTAGACATGCCTGAATTGCCGAGGTTAGAATGGAGGGGTTCTTCAGTCAGTGCCTTCAGCCGGGTCATTTCCTTCATGAAAGCTCGGCATATGGTCGAGAAAGGGTGTCTGTCTTATCTTGCTTATGTGCAGGACACCACTGCCAAGTCTCTTACCATTGATTCAGTGCATGTCGTTCGGGAGTTTCCGGATGTGTTTCCTTCAGATCTTCCAAGCATGCCTCCAGATCGAGATATAAATTTCTGCATTGATCTAGCTGCAGATACTCAGCCTATTTCCATTCCTTCTTATCGTATGGATCCTAAGGAGCTAAAGGAACTGAAGGAGCAGCTTGAGGAGTTGTTGGCCAAGGGATTTATTAGGCCAAGTGTGTCCTCAAGGGGTGCTCCAGTCCTATTTGTGAAGAAGAAGGATGGGTCTATGCGGATGTGTATTGACTACTGCCAGTTGAATAAAGTGACCATCAAGAACAAGTATCCTCTGCCATGCATTGATGATTTGTTTGATCAGCTACAGGGTGCTCGTGTTTTCTATAAGATTGATCTGAGGTCAGGTTATCACAAGTTGAAGATTCGGGCTTCTGATGTCCCGAAGACTGCATTTCGCACCAGATATGGCCACTATGAGTTCTTAGCGATGTCCTTTGGCTTGACTAATGCCCCAGTAGCATTTATGGACTTGATGAATAGGGTATTCAGGCCGTATATCGACTCCTTCGTTATTGTTTTCATTGATGATATATTGATCTACTCACGAAGCCAGGGTGAGCACGAGCAACATTTGAGGGTTGTGCTTCAGACCTTGCGAGAACAAAAGCTATATGCTAAGTTCTCCAAGTGTGAGTTCTGGTTGGAGTCTGTGGTGTTCTAGGGGCATGTGGTGTCCGGTGAGGGTATCAAGGTTGATCCGCAAAAGATTGAGGCAGTTCAGAGTTGGCCATGTCCTACTTCAGCTTCATAGATCAAGAGTTTTCTGGGTTTAGCAGGTTACTACCGTAGGTTCGTTGAGGGATTCTCTTCTATGGCTGCTCCATTGACTAGATTGACTTAGAAGAATGCTCCATTTCAGTGGTCCGGCGATTGTGAGGCGAGCTTTCAAAAGCTCAAGTTAGCATTGACTTCAGCACCAGTGTTATCATTGCCTTCCGAGTCTGGAGTATATACAGTGTATTGCGACGCTTCACGCATCGGGTTGGGATGTGTGTTGATGCAGGATGGCAGGGTTATTGCTTATGTTTTGCGACAGCTGAAGGTTCATGAAAGGAATTACCCTGTGCACGATTTGGAGTTTGCGGCGATTGTTCATGCTTTGAAGATATGGCGGCATTATTTGTACGGTGTATCCTATGAGGTCTATACCAACCACCGCAGCCTGCAGTACTTGCTTAAGCAGAGGGACCTTAATTTGAGGCAGCGGAGGAGGCTTGAGTTGTTGAAGGACTATGATCTCACTATTCTGTATCATCCGGGCAAGGCAAATGTAGTGGCGGATGCATTGAGCAGGAGGGCAAATAGCATGGGTAGTTTGGACTACATTTCAGCTGAGGAGAGGCCTTTAGCCTTGGACATTCAGTCCTTGGCCAATCGATTAGTGAGATTGGACCTTTTCGAGCCTCGTCGAGTTTTGGCTCATGTGGTTGTGCAGTCTTCATTATTGGGAGAGATCAAGGCTCGACAGTTTGATGATCCATGCCTAGAAGAGCTTAGGGATACGGTGGTCCAGGGCATGGCCAAGGAGATTACCTTAGGCGAGGATGGTGTTCTGCGACTCCAGGGTCGATTGTGTGTTCCTGATGTTGACGGCCTGAGGGAGAGGATTCTAGCAGAGGCGCACAGTTCTCGGTACTCTATTCACCCAGGAGCGACGAAGATGTATCGTGATTTGAGGCAGCACTACTGGTGGAGGCGGATGAAGAAGGACATTGTTCAGCATGTAGCTAGGTGTCTTAATTGTCAGCAGGTTAAGTACGAGCATCAGCGGCCAGAAGGCTTGTTTCAGCAGATGCCCATTCCTCAGTGGAAGTGGGAGCGTATCACTATGGACTTTGTGGTTGGGTTGCCTCGGACCCTGCGGAAGGTTGACGCGGTTTGGGTCATTGTGGACAGACTGACCAAATCGGCGCATTTCATTCCTGTGGCTACTACTTACACTACAGAGAGGTTGGCTTAGATATATCTTCGTGAGATAGTCCGATTGAATGGTGTGCCGGTGTCTATCATTTCAGATCGAGGTCCTCAATTCACTTCGCACTTCTGGAGAGCTTTGCACAACGAGATGGGTACTCAGATAGCCCTCAGTTCAGCTTTTCACCCTCAGACTGATGGCCAGTCAGAGCATACAGTTCAGATTTAGGAGGATATGCTCAGGGCTTGCGTGATTGATTTCGGGGGTCAGTGGGACCAGTTCCTACCTTTGGTGGAGTTTTCATACAATAATAGTTATCAGTCCAGCATCGAGATGGCTCCATTTGAGGCTTTATATGGTCGGCGATGCCGTTCTCCGATTGGGTGGTTTGAGCCTGGTGAGGCTAAGTTATACGGTACAGATCTGGTCAAAGATGCCTTGGAAAAGGTGAAGATTATTCAGGAGAGGCTCCGTACAGCACCGTCTAGGCAGAAGAGCTATGCAGATCAGCGGGCACGTGATGTATCATTCATGGAGGGGATAAGGTTATGTTGAAGGTTTCGCCGATGAAGGGCATTATGAGATTCGGGAAGAAGGGCAAGCTGAGCCCCAGGTTTATAGGTCCTTTCGAGGTGTTGAAGCGGGTTGGAGAGGTTGCTTATGAGCTTGCCTTGGCTCCAGCTTTATCAGGAGTTCACCCAGTTTTTCATGTTTCCATGTTTCGGAGGTATCATTCCGACTTCTCGCACGTGGTTGATTACAGCACTATTCAGTTAGATGAGAAGTTGGGCTACGAGGAGGAGCCAATGGCTATTGTTGATAGGCAGGACTGCCAATTGAGGTCTAAGACATTTACTGCGGTTTAAGGTCCAGTGGAGGGGCATACCAGTTGAGGAGGCGACATGGGAGTCCTAGCAGGACATGCGGGGCAGATATCCACAACTATTCAGCACTTCAGGTACGATTCTAGACCCGTTCGAGGACGAATGTTTGTTTAAGAGGGGGAGAATGTAACGACCCACCCGGCCGTTTTGCGTATTAGGGTCCCGTTTCCTTAAATGAAACCTTCCATAGCGGCTATTCGTTCTTTATGACTCGCGGGAGCGGGTGGTTCGGGATTTGGGAATGAATTGGATGGTTTAGGAACACTTGGTTCCTTAAGGCTGGCCTATTTGGCCAAGTTTGACTTCGGTCAACATTTTGAGCAAACGACCTCGGAATCGAGTTCCGACAGCTCCAGTAGCTCCGTACAGTGATTTCAGACTTGGGCATATGTTCGGCTCGGGTTTCTGATGACCCGGGAGCGTTTCGGCGCCCGAAATGGAAATTAGGATTTCCTTAAGTTTAGAATTTGGCCTGGAACGGGACTTCATGCTATCGAAGTCTGAATGGAATTCCAAGGCCGGCAATAGTTCCGTATAGTCATTTATGACCTGTCTGCAAAATTTGGGGTCATTCCGAGTAGTATAGACCTGTTCGGCGCAATGTGATGAATTCTAGAATTTCAAAGTTCTTAAGTTTGATTAATTTGGTTTTAGGGTTGAATTTTGAGTTTCGTTGTTGTTTTTCGCGTTTCGGAAGTTCGAGCGAGTCTGTATCACGAATACAGACTTGCCAGTGCTTTTGGTCGGGGTATCGGGGGCTCGAGGGTGTTTTAGCCCCCGGGAGCTAAGTTAGAAAAACCAGAATTTTCTGTATCTGGTTTCCTTTATGTTTCTCCCTGACAAACTTCATCAATGTCATCCTGAGTAGATGGATTTTGGACTTCTTCAAACTGTGGCTTGACAAAAGAGTAGGCAATGTGAGGGATTGGTTTGGACAAATTCCGACCATTCTTTTTGCGGGCCTTGGCTCTATATATGTCAGCTGATGTTGGTTTAAAACCCAAGCCAAAGGAATCTTTCTTCGAAGAGGGAGCAATGGGGTTCACAATTCCCTGCAGAGAGGATCCTAATCCTTTTCCTGGTTCATAGCCGTTCCTTAACATCAGTGAAGCTACCATCATAGATGTGGCTGAAAGACGGGGATGCAAAATTGGTTTTCCTTCTTCCACTTGGTCTACCTCAATCACCTCAAATGCTTGATATATGATTGATTCACATCCTTTCTTGGCCTCAATACATGGATTGGACGGGTCTTTACAGATGAATGAGTCGTCCTCCCAATGAACAACAATTTCTTTCCTGTCATACTCGAATTTGACCATTTAATGTAGGGTGGAGGGTATAGCTCTGGCTATATGGATCCATGGCCTTCCCAGAAGAAAATTATAGGAAGTATTTGTATCCAACACTTGCAAGACAATGTTAAAATCAACCGGGTCGATTGTCATGGTGAGTTTGATTTCCCCAATAGTGTTTCTTCTTGAACCATCAAAAGCTCTAATGCTGACATTACTAGTTCGAATTCTATTAGTGTCAATGTTCAAATGTTGTAGAGTAGAAAGATGACATACATCTACACTTGAGCCTCCGTCAATCATGACTCCTTTTACGTAGTGCCTTTCACATTTGACCATAAGATGCAAAGCTCTATTGTGCCCAACCCCTTCCTCAAGCAAATTATCATCGCTGAAAGTAATTCTATTTACTTCAAAGAATCTTTCAGCTATTTTTTCTAGCTGATTCAGCGTAGTCGTTTCTGAGACATATGCCTCGTTCAGATTTTTGATCAACACACGGCGATGTTCTTCCGAGTGAAAGAGCAGAGATAACAAAGATATCTCAGCGAGTGTTTTCCTTAGTTGATCAATGATTGAGTAGTCTTGCATTTTCATCTTCTTAAGGAATTCTTCCGCTTCTTTTTCTACAACAGGTTCTTTCACTGGCAAGTGATTTTCCCTGGCTTGCTTAGCTTTTCTCAATTCCTCTGGTGAATAGCACCTTCTAGAGTGGTTCAAGACCCCCATCTCGTCTGTTTCTTCAACTATCTCTTTTCCTTTGTATGTCATGACAATCTTGTTATAATTCCAGGGAATAGCTTTTGTGTTTGTCACTAGGAGTTGTGCAACAGGTCGGATCACAACTGGCTCTGTTATATTTCTCAAACTATTATTCGGAAAGATATTTTGAATTCCCCAGGGATGTAAAGTTTTGGCCCACCCACTTGAACCTCAACCTTTTTTAAGTTTCTAGGGACATAGAGAATCGTTTTTTCAGAACCTGCCAAGTTCAAACTAGAACTCGCACCTTTCAAAATCAACGGTGCCAATTGCGGCGGGCTCACTATCACTTTTGGTTCTTGCCCTATGGTTCCAACAACCATCTCTGTCTTGCCAGACTTCTTATAATCCCGATCATCACAAATCATCCCAATAAAATGTGTATTATCATGAGTTGGGAGCGGATTGTTTGTGATATTATGAGTATCCTCATTGTTTTTTACCACAATTGCCTTTACTTCAATCAAATTTTCAATGGCTTTCTTTAATGTCCAACAATATTTGGTACTATGACCTTGGGTGTTAGAGTGATACTCACATTTTTCATTTGAGTCAAAACCTTTTGAATTTGGATTCACATAACGCGGCATGACATGTTCAATCAACTTCAACTGCATCAACTTTCGAATAGGCTTGTATACGATTCTCCAATTGGGGTGAATTCTTTCTTTGGCTCCTGTTCTCTCACATATTCCTGTCGGGGACGAGGATTATATGGCTCCTGAAAATTCGGCTGGAGTTGACGGGATCCTTATGGAATCGGTGCCCGCCATTGCTGGTGATTGGGAGGCCTAGAATAAGCCTGAGCATTAAACACTGTGTATTGTTACGGGGAAACGGAGTATCGAGGGCCTTGAGGCAGAAAGTAATGTTGAGGAGAATTGAATTTTCCTTGTTGGAATTGCTTGTAAGAAAGAACTACTCCTCTTTGAACTCCCCCGAAACCAGATGCCATCATGGATCCTACCTCTTTCTTTTTTCGATTTCTGAAACTGCCCGACTCACTTTGAGTTGTCGTCTTAAGGGCTGCCTGACTCACACTTTTGCCCGATTTCATGCCATTCTCAACTATTTCACCAATCTTAATCGCCTCAGCAAAAGGTTTACCAATGGCGTCCAACATATAATGGAGGTAATCATGATCCTGAGCTTGGAGAAAATAGTCAATCATTTCTGCCTCTTTCATTGGTGGTTTGACCCTAGCATCCTCCTCTCTCCACTTGATTGCATATTCTCTGAGGCTTTCTGTTGGTTTCTTCTTTATGTTGACGAGAAAGGAGCGGTCTGGCACTATATTAATATTGTACTGAAACCATTGGACAAAATCTTGAGCCATGTCGTTCCAAACATGCCGGTGAGATATGTCTTGATCTATGAACCACTCGGAAGCAATTCCTGTCAAATTTTCCCCAAAATAAGCCATGAGTAATTCTTCTTTGCCTCTTGCTCCCCTTAATTGGTTACAATACCTCTTCAAATGGGCAACGAGATCATCATTCCCATCATACTTGTCAAACTTGGGGGTCTTGAAACCGGGTGGCAAATGGACATGGGGGAACATGCATAGATCGTTAAATGACACACTCTTGTGGCCTCCCAAACCCTGTATGTTTCTCATGGTTTGTTCCAAGCTCTTCATTTTTCTAGTCATTTTCTCTTGTTCCATATTATTATCAGGCTTTTCGATCTCAACTGGGAACATGTTCTGAGGAGTATGCTTGTATGAATCTGGAACCTTGAAAGTCAGTTATGGAGAGTAATGTTGGGCATCATGAGCATTCACTTATAGATCATTGTTGGACTTTTGAGCAAGAGTCGGTTGAGGGACAATGAAAGTATAGACAATGGGTATAATAGGTGGGTCATTTCTGAGGGTTGCGGTTGGAGGACGTGGAATGGAGGTACTGGGGATAGTGGGAAGGTTAATGCTCGGACTGAATCCGGGTTGGTACAACGGGTTACTTATTAGGGAGATGGGCACTTGATTTGCAACTGACACATTATGAAGATTATCCGAAGACACTATAGGTAGTGGGGGCGGTGCCTGTTTATTCACCCAAGCTTGGTACATCTCTGCCAATTGTTGCTTCAAGATTCTTACTTCTTCAACCAGTCTAGAACCTTGTTTGACCAATTGTCAATGGACATCATCATTATCCGACTCATTCTCACTATTTCTTTCCATTCTACCTTTTCCTTTTGATCTCGTGTTGTTAGGGTAAGTCGCCAGTTTAAACCACAAATGTAACGACCCGACTGGTCGTTCCATGCGATTAGCCCTGTTTTCCCTGTTTCTGCTTTATTGTGTGTTGTTCAGCTCTTTTATGTTGTGTTAGGTTGACTGGTTTGGGCTCGGAGTGGGTGTGGAGAGAAATGAGACACTTAGTCTCTTAAGTTGGCTTTATAGTTAGAAAAGTCAACAGAAAGTTGACTTATAGGTAAATGACCTTGAAATGTGGATTTTATGGCTCAGATAGCTTCATTGGGTGATTTGGGACTTAGGAGTGTGTTTGAAATGTTATTCTGAGGTCCGAAGTAGAATTATGCTTGAATTGGTGAAATTGAGTTATTGACGATTTCCGGTTAGGAGTGGAAAATTAGCTATCGGGGTCGGATTGGAATTTCAGAAGTCGGGACAGGTTCGTAATATCATTTTGGGTGTGTGTGCAAGTTTTCAGTCATTCAGACAAGGTTTGGATAGTTTCGGCATCGTTGGTGAGTTTCGAAGGTTTAGAAATCCTTAGGCTTGAATCATGAGTTGATTTGGTGTTTTGATGTCATTTAGGGTATTCCGAGGGTTCGACTAAGTTCGGGTGATCATATATGACTTGCAGGTATCATTGGTTGAGGCCCCGAGGGGATCGGGATGATTTCGGATGGTCATCGGGAGCTAAAAGTTTGGAAAATGCAGGAAATTGGCTGCTGGTGCAAGCCTTCTGGTGTGGACGCACCTGCGGACGGGGAGCCGCAGGTGCGAAGGCGCAGGTGCGGACAACCATGCACAGATGCGTAAAATGGAAGGAGGTCTTGAGGGCGCATGTGCAGAATTTTGGTCGCACCTGCCAGCCCACATGTGCGGATTATGGACCGCAAATGCGGATGTTGGGGTCTAGGTCATTATCACAGGTGCGCACTTGGGACCGCAAGTGCGAGTCCGCAGGTGCGAGCCCATTGACCGCAGGTGCGGAACCCCTGGGCAGAGTATATATATTTCCAGCCTTCTCGAATTCTCTTATTTCCACAATTTTCAAGACAGGTTTGGAGCTCCATGAGCGATTTGAAGAGGGAATTCAAAGGAACTTCGTGGAGGTAAGATTTTTTGACCTAAAACTCGTTTCTATGTGATTATTGGACTGATTTAGGGTGAAATATATGGGAAAATCAGTGAATAATTTGGAGGTTAGGGCTTGGAAAACTTGAGAGTTTAATTGAGGAATTGGAGGGTAATTTGTGGTTGGATTTTGATGTATTTTATATGGGTAGACTCGTGGAAGGATAAGGATTCTAGTTTTGTGATTTTTATCGAATTTTGAGATGTGGGCCCGGGGGTCGGGTTTGGCCAACTTCGGGATTTGTGCCTAATTGTGGTAATTTTCGAATGGGTTTCATCTCCCTAGCATATTTTGATGTTATTAATCTGGTTTTTGGTAGATTTGGAGCAATTGGGAGCCGATTCGAGAGGCAAGAGCATCGCGAAGTAGTGTTCTGGCCGGTTTGAGGTAAGTAATGATTGTAAATCTTGTCCTCAGGGTATGAAACCCCGGACTTCACGTTGTATCATTGTTTTGGAGTGGCGCACATTCTAGATGACGAGTGTGTGGCATACACTATTGGGGTATTATGACTTAGTCCATCCTGTAGCAACTAATAAGTTGCGTATTTGATTACAAATCACATGATATTTTATGTTTTAAATGATTATTACTATGTATTGAGCTGAAAGCCGTATTTGGGCCTCGTGCCATGTGTTTAGACCCCTTGGGGGCTTTTTACTGTTATTCCTCACTGTATTGACTTATGATTTACACTCAGTCATATTATGCTTAACGGATTTCGAACTCTGTCTCATTTACACTATTTCTGATGCATAAAATGATATTTTGGGTCGAGTACCCCGTTTGTTTTACTGATAGCCCGAGTGGCTTTTGGAGAGGTTTCTGAATGAGTGAGGCCGAGAGCCTATATTGTGAGGAGTATATATGGATCGGGCTACACGCCGCAGCAATGTATATATATATATATATATATATATATATATATATATATATATATATATATATATATA
>ML257734.1:14132-26472 GCA_005239495.1 Nicotiana undulata | reverse complement strand
GGCCTCTGATGCTCGGCCTTCACCTGTTGACAATTCGAACATCTGGATACATGGTCCGCCACATCCCTCTTCATACCGCTCCACCAATAAACTTCCCGGAGATCATGATACATTTTCGTAGCACCTGGGTGCACAGAATATCGGGAGCTATGGGCCTCCGCCATTACCCTTCCCTGAAGATTACCTACATCTGGAACACATAGCCTACCTTGACATCGCAACACTCTGTCATTGCTGCCGAGTGAAAGTGCCAAAATCTTGCCATTCAGAACTGCCTCCTTCAATTGTGCCAATGCTGGATCAATAAACTGCTTCTCCTTGACTTCCGCTACAAGTGACGATTCTGCCCCATTATGCACCATAACTTCCCCTTTGCCTGAGGTCGAAAGACAAACCCCCAAACTGGCCAATTGATAAACCTCCTGAACCAAGGGCATCTGATCCGCTTCCAAATGAGCCAAACTACCCATAGACTTCCGACTGAGAGCGTCGGCCACCACATTCGCCTTTCCTGGATGGTACAAGATGTTCATATCATAATCCTTAAGCAATTCTAACCACCTCCGCTGCCTTAGATTCAGTTCCTTCTGCTTGAATAAATACTGAAGACTCTTGTGGTTTGAGAACACATCCACGTGGACTCCATAAAGATAATGCCGCCATAATTTTAGTGCAAACACCACAGCCGCGAGCTCCAAATCATGCGTCGGATAATTCTTCTTGTGATTCTTGAGTTGCCTTGAAGCATACGCTATGACCTTCCCATGTTGCATCAACACACACTCCAAACCAACCCTTGAAGCATCACAATAAACCACAAATCCCTCTATACCTTCTGGCAAGTTCAATACCGGTGCCGACGTCAATCTCGATTTCAATTCCTGAAAACTTTTCTCACAAGCGTCGGACCACTGGAACTTTACTGCTTTCTGCGTCAATTTAGTCAATGGGGAGGGAAGGGTCGAGAATCCCTCCACAAACCTCCAATAATACCCAGCTAGACCCAAGAAACTGCGAACCTCCGTCGGGGTCGTTGGCCTAGGAAAATCTTTCACTGCTGCGATCTTCTGGGGATCAACCTGAATCCCTTCTCTGGAAACAACATGACCCAAAAACGCGACTGATTCTAGCCAAAACTCACATTTCGAAAATTTAGCATACAGGTGGTGATGACGAAGAGTCTGTAGGACTGCTCTAAGGTGATTAGCATGATCTTCCCGACTCCGCGAGTAGACAAGGATGTCATCAATAAAAACAATCACGAAGGAGTCTAGAAATGGCTTGAAAATCCGATTCATAAGATCCATAAAAGCTGCTGGAGCATTGGTCAGCCCAAAGGACATTACCAGAAATTCAAAATGAACATAACGAGTCCTGAAGGCACTCTTAGGAATATCCTGCTTCCTGATCTTTAACTGATGATACCCAGACCGTAAATCAATTTTGGAGAAGAACCTCGCACCTTGCAATTGATCAAACAAATCATCTATTCAAGGCAATGGATACTTGTTTTTGATAGTGACTTTGTTGAGCTACCGATAATCAATACACATCCCAAGCGACCCATCCTTCTTTCTAACAAAAAGAACCGGAGCACCCCACGGCGACACACTCGGCCGAATGAACCCCTTATCCAGTAAATCCTTCAACTGCTTATTTAACTCCCTTAACTCTGTTGGCGCCATTCTGTATGGTGGGATAGATATTGGTTGCGTATCTGGTAGTACATCAATCCCAAAATCAATCTCTCTATCTGGCGGAATCCCTGGAAGCTCGCCCAAAAATACTTCAAGAAACTCATTCACAACTGGCACGGACTCGGGGGCCGACACTTCTAAAGCGGTGTCCGCGACCAGACCAAATGGTAGATACACCTCTTCTTAATCATCTTCGAGGCCTTAAGGTAGGAGATAAACCTACCTTTCGGCACCACACCATTCCCCTTCCACTCAATAACCGGCTCATTAGGAAACTCGAGTCTCATGAATCTCGTTCTGCAGTCGAGCTTAGCAAAGCACGAATAAAGCCAGTCCATTCCCATAATAATATCAAAATCTACCATCTCAAGCTCAATGAGATCGTCCGTGGTAACGCGACCACATACCGTGACAACACAATTCTTATAGACTTGCACTGCTGTAATAGAATCACCAATCGGAGTTGATACAGAGAACGGCTCATGAAGTTGTTCGGGTTTTATCCCAAAACTTGAAGCAATAAATGGGGTAACATAGGACAAAGAGGACCTCGGATCAATAAGAGCATAGCAATCAAGTGCTTGAACATTTAGAATACCTGTGACAACATCTGGAGAAGCCTCCGCGTTCTGGCGACCACTCAAAGCATAGAATCGGCTGGGTCCGCCTCTACCACGAGCCCCACCCCTAATTACACCACGTTCTGCTGGATTTGGAGGACGCACTGAAGATGTGGCGGCTGAAGAACTGGATGAATGGGCAAACCCCCTACCCATGCCCTGGCTGGGCGCACGGTAATCCCGCTGAAGATGACCCCTCACCCCACACCTGTAGCATATCGGGCGATCCAAATAACAGGCCTCAGTATGGAACCCTCCGCACTGAGGGCACAGAGCCCTCCCCTTCTGCTGGAACCTTCCTCCGGGACGACCTGACTGCTGGGGTCTCCTACTGTCGGACCCTGATCTCCAGTGGCTATTCACCTGATAACGGTGCACGGATGGCCGTGCACTGGATGAAGACTGAGCATAAAACTGGGATGGCCCTGATGGCCCCCTCCCCTGAACTGGTCTCCCCCCTAAAACTGCGCTCCCTGAGTGACCCACCGACCGGGCCCTGCTGCTACTCTCTTTGTCTGCCCGTATCTTCAACTTCCTAGCCTCCGTAGCCTCGGCGAATCCCACAATCTTCCTATAATTCATGTCCGAGTGCAAAGCCACTGTAGCAGCCTCATTCACAACCAAAAGACTGAGACCCTGAACAAATCGTCAAACTCGAGCATCCATGGTCGACACCAACTGGGGAGCATACTTGGACAACCTTACGAACTCCATGTGGTACTCCCAAACACTCATACTGCCCTGCTTGAGGACCTCAAAATTAGTAGCACTGGCTGCCACAGTCTCGGCAGGCAAAAAGGGATCCATGAACGCATCCACGAACTCGCTCCATCTAGCCGGAGGACTTCCCTCTCCACGGGAACCCTCCCACATCTCAAACCAGGAATATGTTGCTCCCCTCATCCTGTACGAAGCTAACCCCCTATGTCCCTATAGCCTTCATCACCCAAAGGGTCTTGCACATCTCATCAAGAAAATCCTGTGGATCGGCCTCTGGATCCGTACCTGAGAACTCTGGAGGGGCCAACCGCAGAAACTGGTTGACTCTGGAGCCGGGGGAATCTCCCTGTCCGCTAGAGGACACAGGGGTAGCATGAGATCTTTGGGCCTGAGCGGCCACCAATTGAGTTAACATATGAATAGCTCCTCTGAGGTCCCCCTCGGACGTACCGGGACCGGAAGCTGGAACCGTAGAGGGATCAGGAATGTCAGCGGGAGGGATGGCAGCATCCTCCGCCGCCGCAGGAACAGGAATGCTTTGATCCGGAATAGAAGGGTCCGGCAAATTCAAGGTCGGGGAGTCACTCTCACCCGAACTACCAGGTACATGATTCACATCCACACTTGGGGTGGCATTGGCCTCAAGGCCGAGTCGAGCTCTCTTCTTTGGTGCCATAACTGGGGAAAAATTCGGAATAAAGCACGAATTAGACAAGGACACTTTCACTCTCCACTTCACCGCACGATATTGAATAACAACGAAAAGAGTAATTTCCTAAATATCTGTGTAGCTCCCTAATTATAGATGTGGTCGACAACACACCGATAAGAAGGGCTCTACTAGACAAGGCTCCGAGACATCCTAGGACTCTTTTAAAACTTTAGGCTATGATACCAAGTTTGTCACGCCCCAAAACTAAGGGACACGACCGGCACTCAACCGGGTAGCCCCAGTCAAGCGGACCTGGATTTCTTTTTCCCTCCCACGCATTACCCGAGATTTCCGATGTACATTATTCAACTGAAATTAAGACGCATTCTTACAATTTGAAATTTAACCATAGAATCCTTTCATTATCAACATGTAGTACATATCACCCAGTTTTACTTTACGTGGTCTACAAGTCATACTTCCCAAAATACATAAGTACATAACCCACACTTCTTGTCTACGGAGCCTCTAAGAGTACGGAGGAGTTATATATAATACTTGTCGGTAACAAGGCTCTGGTTATACCTTACACAAATACCAAAATATAAATCAGGAAGAAAAGGTGGCATGAACCACACTGGGCCCCGGGAGGAGAGGGGCTCACCAAATCAGCTGATTGGACGTAGAGGAGGCACTATTGTCGGTGAGCTGGAGTACCTGCTATAGAACCACCTACAATCATCACAAGAATGTAGCGCCCCCGGCAAAGGGACGTCAGTACATTTGAATTGTACTGGTATGTATGAACAAACTTTACTCTGAGTAAACTCAATAATGCACAAGAAAGAGACAGACAGAGAGTCACACAATCACCGCACAAGACATAGAAAGACATACAATGGAAGTTCCACAATTTCCACTTCATCATAATCACAATCTCAATTCCACCCTTGTCCATTCTCACATTTCACCCTTATTTCTTCTGTTGCGGCGCGCAACCCGATCCCACCTGACAATCACAATCATTTGTTGTGTTTCTGTTGCGGCGTGCAACCCGATCCCACCTAACAATTGTTGCGGCGTGCAACCCGATCCCACATGACAATCACAATCACACCTTTATCACTTCTCACATATCACCTTTATCTCCCCTGTTGCGGCGTGCAACCCGATCCCACCAAGCAATCATATATCATATCCACGATGAAAATCACAGTTCAATCACAGAAAATTTCAGTGATAAGAATACAGCTTCTTTACATAGCCTTTAGCATATACATTCATACTCTTGGATTCATTATCCTTCTAGCACCGTTTTACCAAGCATGGTAGTATGGTGATCAACTAAAGACAGACAAGTAGTACACTTCTCACTTCAACATAATTCGGACAACCAGTTACACATATTCATAACAATACACGTACCGTATGCTCGAACACCACAAGTGATTTTACAAAGGTTAAAGTCATCCATACATACCTGGAGTCGAGTTTTCCTTTTTAACTTTTACTCACAAATCACCGAACCGACTAATACCGTCAATCTAGTTCACAATTAAACATATTCAACTCAGAATTGGAAGTCATGCATGCAATTCGGACTCTCTCAAGCATTTTGCCAAACACTATGTGAACCCATTAGATTACCAACCCTATCTCTGTAAAATTTTATCCCAACCCACTCCCTCTCACTAGATTAACACCATTATTAAACATGCATGCAAGGTCTTAGTTAATATTTTCAAGAGTCAATCCCTGTGATGATCGAGTCTGAATCAACGACCTCTAAACGGGATGGAAGAGCATAATATCGGGCTTGGCCTCCCCCCTCTAGGGCGACCTCGACCTCCCCGACCTCCACCGCGAGCTGCCTGAGATGATGGGGTAGCGGATGGGGATGGACGAATAGCTGGGGGACCTGGTGGAAGACGTGGAATCTGATAAGTCTGAGGTGGTTAACCCCTCCTAGCTCTGGGGAAATATCTGATCACATGACGAGGGTCACCACACCCAAAAAAAAAAACCGGAGGACGTGGCGGCTGCTGTGGACTCTGAACTGGCCTGCTGGACTGGCCGGTGATAGCACCTCGAGCAGGAGGCACACTAGATACTGGTGGTGCATAATAAGGCTCCTGAGGTATAGGAGGAGTTGGGATACCACTGGCTGCTGGAAGAGCTGAATGAACGGGGTGACTCACAAAGCCCCTACCATAGCGTGTTGCTGGTGCACGAACTCCCGAAAAATGACCAGTCTCTCGAGACCTCTTGGCCTCTCTCTCCTCCTTATCCCGGGCTAACATACTCTCAATCCTTCGGGCAATACTCATGGACTGCTGGTAAGTGATGTCTGTCTCCAGCTCTCTGGCCATGCTGGTCCGAATACTGGGGTGGAGTCCCTCAATAAAGCGTCAAACCCTCTCTCTGACGGTGACAGCCAAAGCTGGTGCATGACGAGCCAAATCGCTGTAACGGACTGCATACTCTGACACAGTAATGGTACCCTGGCGTAGCTGCTCAAACTCTGCACGCCAAGCATCCCTGATGCTTTGAGGGACAAACTCAAGTAAGAACATCTCAGAGAATTGAGCCCAAGTAAGTGAAGTTGCCTCGTTTGTACTACTCAGCTCAAAAGAAGGCCACCACTGATAAGTTGCTCCCCTCAGCTGGAAAGCAGTGAAGGAAACCCCACTCATCTCCACAATACCCATAGTGCGGAGAATGCGATGACACTCCTCAAGAAAACCCAGGGCGTCATCTGAAGCTAATCCGCTGAACTCAGGTGGGTGGTACTTCTTGTACCTCTCAAGTCAGAGCTGATCTGCCTCAGATATGGCTACCCTAGTCTCATGTTGAGCTGGAGCTGCTGGAGGCATAGGAATATACTCTGGAACCTGCCCAATATGAACCCTTTGCTCAGGAGTGCAGGCTGCGGGAGTCTGTGTCCCTCCCCTGGCCTGGGATGTAGCTGGGGCTATCAGAAGTAGTCCCGCCTGAGACAAAGTACTGAAGGCACTCAAGAACTGAGCCAATGTCTCCTGGAGGGCTGGAGTAGTAGTAGGGACCTCTTGTGCCCCTCCAACTGTGGTTGTTGGGGGCTCCTCTGCCTGTTCTCTAGCTGGTGCTCCGGCTACACCGCGTGCTCGTCCTCTGCCCCGGCCCCTGCCTCTAGCGGCTCTGACTGGGGGCTCGGGTGCGTGATCGTCAACACGTCCGGTACGAGTGCGCACCATCTGTAAGCAAGGATAGAATAGAGTTTAAGAATTGTGATGACAGTAACTAGCACGACAAGGAATTCCAAGGAATATGATTGTTCTTAACGGTTACATAGCCTCTCGAAGATAGATACGGACGTCTCCGCACCGATCCCCGAGACTCTAATAAACTAGTTTGTGATCATGTGACTCCTATGAACCTAGACGCTCATATACCAACTTGTCACGGCCCAAAAATCCCTCTGAACGGGCCCGTGACGGCACCTAGTCTCTACGAATAGGTAAGACTAAAAATACGAAAATTAAAGCAAGGTAACGATGAAATAAAAAGGAAGAAGATAAAATATATAACTCAGCCGCTCGGCATTTACATTTTTCACTTCCCAAAACCCAGAACATCACCATAATCACAAGCTCTGTACTACTATAGCTCTATACAAATGAATAAGGAAAATGTATATATGTCTTCTAATTCTCTACTAGAGTATAGGGGGACTCGTAGGATTCTGCGGACGCGGCAGAATTACCTCGCGGTCTCCCAAAAACTGCTGAAACACTCCTAGTCGAAAGGTTGTGTACTGGTACCTGGATCTGCACATGGAAAACATGTGAAGGAAAGGGCATGAGTACACCACAATCGGTACCCAGTAAGTGCCAAGCCTAACCTCAGTCAGGTAGTGACGAGGTCAGGTTAAGGCTCTACTGGATGTTTACAGCAAAAATAGTTGAAAATCTAAACATAGATAGATAATGAACTAAGCAAAGCAGTAAGAACGCTAAACTGTAAAGAATAGTAAAAGAGAGCCCTCGGCTCAGCACAGCATATATCTCAAATACTAAATATGAAATGCAGTATTGGGGGAAAGCTCCCGGATCTCAGTCCGTAGTCCCAATTTAAATATGCAATGCAGTACAGGGGGAAAGCTCCCGGATCTCAGTCTGTAGTCCCAATTTAAATATGCAATGCAGTACAGGGGGAAAGCTCCTGGATCTCAGTATGTAGTCCCAATTTAAATATGCAATGCAGTACATGGGAAAAGTTCTCGGATCTCGGTCTGTAGTCCCAATTTAAATATGCAATGCAAAAGTATGTCGGGTAAAGTTTAATTAAGCAGTTCAAGAAAACAACATGCAGAATAAGGTAAAACTACCTAAGCATGGTGCAAGTAGCAAGAAAGAGGAATTCAAGTAAGGACAGGTAGGCATGCTTATTCTTAAGCTAACTACTCAGTAAGACCAGAAAACAGTAATATAGGGATGAAAATGAGTTATGTCATGGAAGGAAAAGTGGAATTTTTAGCAGCAATGACCCGTGCGCACTCGTCACCTCACGTACACGACGTCCACATAACAAAAGCAGTATAAAAATTCCTAAGGGGAAGTCCCCAACACAGAGTTAGGCAAGCCACTTACCTTGACTGCGCTAATCAACACAATACCACGCTCTTGCCACGAGTATCCAACTCCGGGTGGCCCAAATCTATTCAATTCGATTGCATAATGTAAATATCACTTCAAAGAAACAAAATAACTAAAAAGTTCGAAGCTAATACGCGAAATTAGAAAATTCACCAAAAATGTCCCCGGGCCCACGTCTCGAAATCGGGTAAAAATTATATTTTCCGAATACCCATTCACTCATGAACTCACTCGAACAAGAATCATCAAAATCCGACGTCTAAATCTCCCTAAATACTCAGATTTCTACTTGGGGAAGTTTCATCCCAATTTCATGGTTTTTTATCCAATTTCATTGATTAGATTGAGGAAATTGATAGAGATTAATGATACACAAATGGATTGAGGTTAGAAAACGTTACCTATGATCCTCCTCTTTGAATTCCACTGAAAATCGCCAAATCCCGAGCTCTAAATCAATTTTGGAGTTATGAATTTCAAACCCTCGAATTTTTGGTATAACAGCCCAGGGATTCCGCACCTGCGACTCTAGGACCGCAACTGCGGTGCCGCACATGCGGAAAGGCCATCGCGGGTGCGGAAGGTCACTTAACAAGGCTGGGGCCGCACCTGCGGTCACTTGGCCGCATCTGCGGTCCTGCTCCTACGGAACCCAGACCGCACCTGCGACCACTTGAAATCCCCACTCAACTTCGCATCTGCGAGCCCATGTTCCGCACCTGCGGAAAAACAATCGCAGGTGCGAGACACCAGAACCAGCAAAGGTTCAGCTGCTCTCAAAGTTCCAAATTCACCCGTTGGGCATCCGAAACAACCCCGAGGCCCCCGGTACCTCAACCAAACCTACCAAATGACCGTAATACCTCATTCAAACTTGGTCGATACTTAAAAACACATCTCATAACATCAAAATCATCAAATATGCATAGATCCAAGCCTAAGAACTTATGAAATTTCTAAAATCCACATTCAATGTCGAATCACATCTAAACTCATCCGAATAACCTCAAATTTTGCACACAGGTCATAAATGACATTACGGACCTGTTGTCTCTTTCGGAATTCCATTCCGAGTCCGATATCAAAATTTCACCTATCGGCTGAAATCGCTGAAATTCTAACTTTCGCCAATTCAAGCCTAAATCTACAAACAACCTTGAAAACACATTCTGAACACACTCCTAATCCCGAAATCACCCAACGGAGCTAACAGAGTCGACGGAATTCCATTCCGTATCCGTCTTCACAGAGTTCTAGCTACGGCCTAATTTCTAAAGCTTAATTCCATATTTATGGACTATGTGTCCAAAATCACTCCGGATCAACACTCAACGTTCCGACAAGTTCCAAAAGTATAAATAGATATGGGATAAGCAGTTATTAGGGGGTCGGGGTGCTAACTCTCAAAACGACCGACCGGGTCGTTACATTAAGAAAGGTGTAATGAGTGATGTTAAGTTGGTCAAAAGATGTTTGTGTGGTATCATGTGGTTGGTAGAACTTGAATCTAGAATCCAAGGATTTGAACCTAAGTTTGAAACTACACATACAAGAAAAGCAGCATAATGTACTTCAGGACGATTAAACACACCTGCAAAGTGAGCAAAACCAATGTTCTCTAAACCATGAGTTTTAGGATATATGATAGGAGGATGATTCAACTGCTGGAAGAGGGTCATGCTCATACTGCTCCTTACTGAAACCATGACCAGTGGTCTCAGAAGACTATCCATCGGTGTGAGCATGATGATGAAAAGGATCTCCAGATTGCACACAAGCAGCAGACTTTTTGCCTTTGGTGAACTTGAAGTCAGGGGAAACCCATGAAGTTTGTAACACTTCTCAATAATATGACCAGTCTTTTTCCAGTATTTGCAAGATAATGTCGAGGAAGAACCTAAGCCTCTCTTTTGTTCAAACTAGAACCTTTGAGTAAAGGACCTAGCAGGGGCCTGAACAGGGCTGCTAGAAGCATTGAGTGAAGCTGACTCATTTGAGAAGTTGGAGATAGGGATTGAAGTCTCCTTTTTTTTCATCATGTTCTAGCATAGAATGGGATTTGCTTAGGGATATAAGGAATGGCATCATCAAAATATTACTCTTGCAGGTGGAGTATGACTCGTTTAAACCACTAAAGAATTGGTATATTTTCTGTTGCTCAATGAATTTTGGTAAGGCTCCACAGGTACACACTGGTCCTACATAGGCAGTACTAAGTTCATCCCAAACACCCCTTAGTTTTGTAAAATAAGTGACAATATCTAAAGGACCTTGGAAAGCAACATTGATTTCCCTTTGTATTTGAATATAATTTGAACCATTTGATGTCCCAAATCTTTCATTAATATCATCCCAAATGTCTTTAGCAGTATCAAACCCCATTACACTGTTTGCTATGTCTTTAGATAATGAATTTGTTATCCATGCAATTTGTCACGACCCAAACCGATGGGCTGTGACGGGTACCCGATTCCTACCTATCACACAACCTTAAGCATGCGGCTAATATATGAACATGAATAATATCTGCTTAATTATGAGAATAACATGTGTGAGGAAAACCTATCCAAAAGACAAATATACATATACGTGTGAAATATGTATGGCAAGCCAACAAGGCTACTATAGACAACTACATATCCAAAACTAGAAGCCGACAAGGCCACATACTACCCAACTATACATGATTGTCTACAGACCTCTAACAGAATATACAATTGTACAAGGACGGGACTGAGACCCGCCATACCCTTATATGTAAACAAACATATTGTACCAAAATCTAAAGCAGCTCCGGATCAAATGGAGCACACCAACTCTCGTTGAACAAGTATCTTAAGCAGGGGGGGTCGTCTACTTGTCTACATGCACCTTCGGGCATCAAACGCAGGCCTCGGGAAATAGGGCGTCAATACGAGTAATGTACTGAGTATGTAAGGCATAAAAATCAGTACATAACAGTCATAGATGAAACATGGAATAAGGAATTCCACTTATAAGTCCAAAACACTTTGTAAATCCTGAAACATTTATAATGCCATGCACGTGCGTATAAATGGCGTGTCATGCATGGGTATATGTGTACATAACATCATCAAGCCTCTGAGGACATCCTATCATATCATCTCGTCCACTGTGGGAAAGATATAAACATGTACCAGATGATCAGGTGGTGGTGTGTATATAACGTCGTAACCTTTTTCCATATTCCATATACATATACATACATATAACGCCACCTGGCCATGGGTCAATGTGCATGTATAAATGAATGCAATGCATGAGTAGTACGTCAATAAAATCTTTTGTAATATCATACGACCATTATGCCTCTAATTAATATCATGAAATAAACTTTATCAACTTACGGATTTTCTGAGACCCATGAACAGATGATAGAATAATCAGACACATGGGGAATCAAGAACATAGGCACTTCTAATATTTCTATGAATAGAGTCATTTATGGAAGTTGTGCATTTGCTCATTTCATTTGTATCGTATGGATGATGTCAAAAAAAAAGGGATAGCCTTAATATACCTGAACTGATTCCCTTTGAATTTGCAATTCACGCCTTACAGAATCAACAACCAACAAACGATTCTCTTAGAATTTGGTATGGAACTGTTTTTCTTTCTTACTTACTCACGATCAGCCCACTCTACTTACACAACAGATTCCATTTGATTTGTAAGGCACACACATGAATTCATATTGAAGAAACTCATGTTTAAGCCTTTAGAAACTCATAGTGAATTCATATTGAAGAAACTTCACGTTTAAGCCTTTAGAAACTCATAGTGAATTCATACTGAAGAAAATCACGTTTAAGCCGTTAGAAACTCATAGTAATATGGCATGTAACATCTTACTAATTGTTAAAAAGCCTTTAGTAGGTGTGGCCCACTTAGTGGATGACTAAGCCACTTTAATCCTCCAAAATGTGACATATATGCAAGACTTTTAAGAGTCATTTTTATTTAAGGGGTGCTGCCACTTTTATTTGGGGGGGGGGGGGG
>ML257734.1:0-14032 GCA_005239495.1 Nicotiana undulata | reverse complement strand
TGGGGGGGGGGGGGATGGGGGTTTAATCTTATCCCATAATTTCTTAGTTAATTAGGTAATATCTCGTTACCCAATAATTGACCAATTACCCACATAATTAAGAATTATCTCAATTTACTTAAAATGTCACTCACTTTTAACATACCTTATACACCTTACTATCATGGTCATATAGTACCTTGTATGTGATTAATCCATAAATATCGGGTACTATAGCTCGAACCGTTTAATCGACAATCTTCAACGAAACTCATTTTCTTTGATTTGTTTACCCTTTAACCTTCACGGCACTTTACTTATCACCTATTATGAATAGCATAAATACTCATAACCTCAAAAATAATATCATCCCCGAGTCTACGTCGATTAACTTACGACAAAATTTTTATGTACGAAAAGCGGGATATAACACAACTACCATGTCGTTGCATCTGTCCTATAAGGAGTAATAAGGAGAGTCAAGTTGAGGTTTATTAATTCTTCCAGTTATAAGCCCTAATTTGTTCTTAGCAAACAGAGCAGTAAACATATTTTTGCGCCAAATAACAAAATCATTCCCTTCAAATGGTGGAGATACTAAGTGTGCGACGGGACTATCAGATAGATGTACATAGAACGGGTGGGATGGATGTATGGTAAAGTCGTCAAAACCATCTAACACAAAAGAGGAACTAACACCTGGACTTCCCATGATTAACCCTAGATATCTAAAATTTCTAATACAGAGATAAAAAGTACTCGACTTTCACCAATAAGTAGCAGGATTAAAGAGAATGGTATCGTCCTTCTTTGAAACCTAAAGAAGGTAAGGACATTAAAAAAATTCTCTGTTGAAATCAACGACACAGAAAGAGTGTCAGAGAACTCAAAGAAGAACACCAAAAATTGTCGTGAAAAGTTCAAATAGCTGCAATACACAACTAGAAACCATTGTAGCCCAAAACTCCACATTTAAAACGAGAAGACGGATGGAGGTCGACGAAACATAAAATCTCCATGAAAATCGATGAGGGTACCATCGGTCGAAAGAGGAGAACAAGAATCATCCATTCCTTGCTCTAATACCATATTAATGTGAGAAATCGAGTTGTATGAGAAAGGATTTCACAAAGGAAACCCTAGAAAATAGAAAGAGAGAAGATAGTTTATTTCGTCAATGTTCAGAAGTCTTTGATACAAAATGAATGTCTAACTTTCTAGAGTGTTCTCCTACTTTATATATATGAGCCATTAATAAAGAATACATGGACTAAAGTGTAAGATGTAAAACTTGTATTAAAAAACTAAGTGGGTTGACGGGTATGAGCTACGATTGGGCTTGGAGTTGGGCTCCCGTTAACATACCTTATTTCAAAGGGAATTTTTCATTCCTATACCATATAGGAAACTATATTACGAAAAATATCCATAATTTACAAATTACCCGCCCTGCTCACATATTTTCTACAAAATATAAACAGCTCATTAAAAATAAATTCCTGTTAGTTGTACAATTCCTTTAATAGGCGCGCGAATGTTGGGATATTAAGGATTCTTCCAGATTTTATTCAACACAAATCTCGCTATTAAATTTCGCCCGTTTCTCTCCAAACTTCAGTACTTTGTTTTATCGAGAATACTCTGTTTCACTGGTTTTTCTGATTTCACAAATCAAAGGCTACTAAATTAGCTACAATTCTTCTGTAACAAGCGCAATTATGTCGAAAATCCCAATTATGCTTCAACTAAATGGGAATTGGGATAGCTATTGGAGATATAGAGACTTTCAGGTTGATGGAATTGTAGTCAGCGAGGATGCGAGTTATAGCCTATTGAATTCTACAATAGTAGAGCATCTAATGATCGATACATCCGAAAAAATAATCGAAATCAAATACATTGTCAATGAACATTGTCCTCCAATGGAAATTAGGAACGATATGGGTGTTCGTGTATACATGGAGACGAAAAAGGAAAACAAAAGCTTAGGAATGTATCTGCTATGTATAACAGTACGTGATTTCAGTTTGGAATTGAGTATCAACAATTCGAACACAGTTGCAGGTTTGATATGTTACATTAGTATCGAATTTTGGTTTTATATTACTGTTCTACAATTTATCTACAATATTTCTACAAAAAAACTACATACCAAAGTCTATATGTATATTAGTATTGAATTTCATTCATACTAAAATATTTCTACAGTAAAACTACATATCATTTGTAACTCAATATAAAATACAAAATTTTATTCTTTCTACAAATTTACTACAAAATATCTACAAATATAGTTCATAACTGTATTTAGCTTTATTTTCTTGAAGGTTCATCTGGAACACTGAAGTTAATTGATATGCTAACATCTCCGGTGATAATGGAATATGAAAGTATAATAATAACATAAAGTACACCAAGTGTTATTGAAGTAGGCCAAGTATACCAAGACAAGCAAACAATTGCAAGTGCAACGAAGCACTATCATGTCATGAACAAGTTCCAATTTAGAGTGAAAAGATCTAGTGTTAGAAGGTAGGAACATATGAATGGTCAAAAATCCTTTTTTGTTTATTTTGTTGTTTATTTGTTAATTTTTACTTCTTCAGTATTTTTGTGATATTGATTAACAAAATTGTAGATAGTTTGTAGTTGTTTTGTATATAAATTGTTGAATATGCTACAACAGTCTTTTTTTTTAATCTATATTTTTTATATCATTGTTTAAATTATTTTTATTTTATAGCTATTGGCTGGTATGTGTTGGGGAAATTTGTACATGGCACTTCAAGGCAACTAGCATGAATGATTCGGCAATGTTCAAGTTTCGAACATTCAACAGGTTGCACACATGCTCTTTGATGGACAATTCATTCATACAACGCAAACCTACTGTCATGGTACTTGGTAGCATGGTTATTCCAAAATATGCTGGTCCTAAGACAATTTACACACCAAAAGATATACAAACTGATAGGTTGTCTGAACACGGCGTGAACTTAACATACATGCAAGCTTGGAGAGCAAAGGATAAGGCTTGGAGTTTTTGAGAGGTCATCCTGCTGACTACAGCAAATTGCCTAGTTATTTGTATATTCTAGAGAAGACTTATCTGGGGTCTGTAGTTAAATTAAAGAAGACCGACGACGACTGCTTCTTGTATGCATTTGTTGCGATTTGTACGTCAATCAGTGGTTGGGAATATTGTAACCCAGTTGTAGTAGTTGATGGGACCTTCTTAAAGTCAGCATACAAGGGAATAATGCTAACAGCTAGTACAATGGATGCAACAGGTATTGTAGATTTATTGTAGATATATTGTAGAAATATTATAGCTTGTCTGTTTTTTGTAGTACTTGTAAGTTTATTGTAGATATATTGTTGAAAAGTTGTAGTTTGTATGTATATGTCTTTCTCTGTAATTTTTCATGCAGCCAATTAATTGCTTTTTCCCACATAATGTAGGTACCATATTACCATTGGCATATTATGTAGTTGATTCAAAAAATGACGCATCATGGAAGTGGTTTTTTGAGCAATTCAAACATGCACATGGTGAAAAACCAAATATGTGTGTTGTTTCGGATCGGAATGAGAGTATCTTGAAGGCAACATCTATTGTTTATCCCGGCATACCACATTATTCTTGCATGTGGCATATTTGGACAAATACAAGGGCAAAGTTCAAGAAGGGTCATCTAAAGTTAAGCGAATTGTACTTTGTCACGGCACGATCATACACATGAATTTAATGAAAGGATGTCAAAGATTGAAGAGATTGACACGTGTGTTAAAGCATACTTATACGATATTGACTATCATAGATGGTCTCGAGTACATGCTATGGTGAACAGAACTTGGACTATGACATCAAACGTTGCAGAGTCGTTGAATGCAGTAACAAAAGATGCAAGAGAGCTGCTGATAGTAGAACTATTAGAGTACATGAGGACTCTTCTTGAACGTTGGACTAATGAAAAGTTATTGAAAGCAAAGGGTACATTCACATACCTTGGGAAAAAATATAACAAAGAGTTGGAGGACAACATAACATTGTCGCAGAAGCTTAGAGTAAGCTATATCAAATCAGATCTGACCATTTATTGTATCAAAATAAAATATTAACAGACAATGTAGATATTTTGTATTTTAATTGTAGATAATTTGTTTTTTATTTGTAATGTAATTGTAAGTGAGGGCTTCAACAGATCACATCTATACAATGATAGATGGTGTGAAGCGCTATATTGTTTGTCTTGAAAATAAGAGATGTAGTTGTGGGAAATTCCAGCTTGATGAACTTCCTTGTGCACATGTTTTGGCTGCTTTAAGGAACGGGAATGAGTCTTATGAAAACTATTGTTCTCCTTATTACACATGGGAGAACCTCTTGCATACTTATGAAATACCAGTAAACCCCCTGCCTGACAAAAGCAAAAGTAATGTGCCACAACATATAACTGACGAAGTTGTAAATCCACCTGCTTGTGGGAAAAGACAGCCAGAAAAACCTCAAAAACAAAGATACAAAACATATGATGAAATAAATTCAAAGAAGTACAAGGTTTCATGTGGCAACTGCGGAGTAGAAGGGCATAACAAAAGATCTTGCAAGAATGCTCCCAAGAAAAAATAAAATTTTATGTAGTGAACAGACATTTTCACAAAAAGTGTTGATGAGTTAAGGAGAACTATATTTGATGTGTAATAGTTGGGGTGTTTTCAAATCTTAATGTAGTTAGTTTGAAATTGTTTTGTTTAATTACTATTTTGTATTGAGTGCATACTTTCATAGCTTGATTGGTTTTTGAATGGTTTCTATATATAATACACCAAGTGTTTTATTATCTTTAGCGTCCATCGATAGTTGTTAATGACTCTTACAATTTATCTACAAAAAATATACAAAATAACTACATATTTGGAGTTGACAAAATAACTAGATAATAATTAAGCTAAAAAGGAGTTATATGCAGGTGAATAATTAGATCAAGTACTAATAACTTTCAACAAGTGAATATAAAAATAACATAATGTTTCCTCATTGTTCGAACTAGTTCATAATTGTAGCACAAATCTGCTACAATTAAACTTTAACAAACATGATTATAAACTTGTCTACTATCTTTCTACAAAACTAGCTGCAACTAAACAATTAAACTGCATGTTCCATACTAAAAATTGCAACTAATTCTTCTTCCTCCGGACTTGTGTTTTCTCGTTCACAACTGGTGCACCTTTTTTCCTTGTTAATCTGCCAGTCACCTCACTCTCACTAACTGCACCATTTTCTTGCTTCTTCCTAGCATAGTCCCACAGTAGCTCTCCTTAGCGTCTACGATGTTGATCAATACCAGAAAGGTCATCTTTAGGAACATCTAGGTCTCCAATGCTGACATACTCTGCAAAGGCAGCAACGTATACACCACAGTCACTGCAAAAAGAAAAAAGTGTCAATATTTAGCAAACAATGAACAAGAAAAAAATGTTAAATAGATGGAGGGAATGAAGATTTTTCATACAGTGATCCTTCTTTTTGATGTGGTATCTCACCGACAAGCCACTGAATATCAATAGGATCGGTAAAAGCTTTTTCAATGTATGCTCTTGTGTTCTTGAAGTTTATGTCTGAGCGCTTGCCATAAAAACCGGTGCATGAAAAGTAAAGGGGGATCATAACAGCAAACTTGGTGACGAAGGATTCAACAATGGTGTGATTATGTGAAGAGACCATTGAATCATACACATAAAGAACTCTATCGGCAATGTCAAAAACAACCAACAACCAGTGAAATTTTTCTACAATGTTGATGGGCATGATAACATAATCAACTTGATCCCATGCAACATTTGCGAGTAATCTGTACCCCAATATGTATTCTGCTACGACGTCCTGGGGTTTGACAACAACAAACTTCTTTTCGGGAGGAGCATTGATGAACTTATTATGAATTTGTTCAATTCTAGTCTTGAACATACAATCACTGGTTGTAAACCTTATCTTGTTGTGTGGGCCATACTTTCCTCTTTTCCTCAAGTAGTATATTATAACATCAATGTGGTGCAACATAAACATATTGCATTTATTTTTAATCAGTCTTACAAATTATCAACAAAAAACTACAATTTCATTTGTTTTAAAACAATATTATAATTATCTACAGAATATCCACAAAATAACTATAATTTTATTTGTTTTTAATCAGTATTGTAAATTATCAATATATATACAAAATAAGTACAATTTCATTTGTTATTAAGTATTAAAA
The DNA here is from genome assembly GCA_005239495.1 of Nicotiana undulata. Classification (NCBI taxonomy): domain Eukaryota; kingdom Viridiplantae; phylum Streptophyta; class Magnoliopsida; order Solanales; family Solanaceae; genus Nicotiana; species Nicotiana undulata. The sequence continues at coordinate 7,787 of ML257734.1, read as the reverse complement.
CAAATTATCTATAAAATATCTACATTATAACTACAATTCAATTTGTTATTAAGCATTAATACAAATATCTACAAAATATCTACACAATAAGTATATATTCTGGAAATGGCATGATAACAGAGTTATAGATACAAAAAAAACTTTTTCAACAAGATAACTACATATTCTGAGTATGAGCTTACCGGGTCGTTGAGGACTTGTCCGGGGTGTGCCAAAGTATAGAATCACTCCTTCTTATCAACCTTTTCCACTCCAAGACCATGGCTTAATTTGGTTATCTTTTATAGAATATGGAGCCTTTCTCCTATTTAAATAAATAGCAATTACAATAAATGTATTGAATGAAGTGGATATCTAAAAGATGAATAAAGGAAGAAATATCACAAATTGCGTAAACTAACCTCTTTGAAGTTGTGGTATAACTAATTGTTGAATTCTTCCAACAACCCAGGATCAACATCTTGACCAATAAACACAGTAAATGGGTGCTTCATTTGAAAATTTTGAGGTCCAACTGAAGTGCTGCCCCCAGAGCTGTAGAAAGAGAGAAATGGTGATCGGGCATGCTTTCCAGGCTGCCTTGTTCTTCCTTGATGCACAGGTGTTGTTTCATCTTGGTTAGGCTCGCCGAACTTAACCAACTGGGAGAAGTTATCTGGCAGCTCAAAATCATCAAGTGTAACCTCCTTCTTCTCACCTCTGGAGTCGTCCGAATCACCTACATTAACATACTCGGCTTCTTCACCTACATTAACATCTTCCTAATTCTTCTGTTCTCTTTGAATGCTAACTATTACTCCGTGAATTGGAGATTGTGCATGCATATCTTCCTTCACAGTTACATTTAGTATATCTAGCTTAATCAAATAGTACAAAATTTGTAGCAAACACAAACATTTCTAAATACAAATTCATACCTGCATTTTCTTCATCAACTGAAACTTCAAAATGAGAATATAAACCAACATGTGCGGGAAGATTCTCATTAATTTTCATGTCATTTCACATGCCTTATTTTTTCATTAAACAATTTGAATTATAATGCATATTAGTGGCTTGACAGTTTTAGGAGATATGTAGATATATTATAGATATCCACATAAATTTGTAGATCTGTGTAGATATATTGTATGTAATTGTAGATATTTTGTAGATGTTCTGAAGATTTTTTGTAGATATGTTGTATATATGTTGTAGATAACTTGTAGATAATTTGTAGATAACTGGTAGGTATTTTGTATATACCTGTTTTGTTGTTGCTTGCATGCACAGGTTCTCCACTAGTGCACTGAAATTGTGATTGTTCTTTTCTTTTGGTTGCTCAGCAATTTTTGTAGAACTCCCAGCAAACTATTAGTTAGGATATCTATTTTATGAATAACAATATAAATTAGAGGTGATAGAAATAGTTTTGTTAAATGAATAAATTTCAAATATTACATTGGCATCAATGTTATCCTTTTGACTGTTTATGGCCAGCATAACACTCTTGATTGAATCATTTAGTAGTACTCAAAGTCTACCTATTTATTCAAAGACATCTTCCCTGAAAGATGCAAGATCTAAATCAACCTACATATTAAAAATATAGAGAGTTAGCTTCAAAAGCTGGCTTAACATACATCAAAGAACAGATGCAATATTATGTGTATTTGTTACCTTCTCAAGACCTCTTTTTAATTTTCTAATTTGCTTCAGAATAGACTTTTTGTCCTCTTTTCCAATTGACTCTTTGGGTTCCAATGGAGGAGCAGCAACTTTCGGATCCTCGAAAATGTGTTCAACTTCTTCAAGTATGTACTCAACTTTATCAGGCAAAGACATCATAGAAAGCTCTTCAGGTGCTTCAGTTATGTTGGTGAACTGAATGGGGAAAAAAAACAAATTAGCTTCAATAAGGCATAATATGTATACAAATTGTAGATAATTTATATTAAATTGTATATTCATAAATAAAAATCATTTACCTTGATCCATTCAGGTTTGATCATTCTCTCTTCAATTGCAGCTAACCATATCTTGTCTTTACTAGCTGACCAGTTAAGTATGCGAGGGATTGAATTAGCAACCCTTGTTGCTATATTAGTGTTGACGGTAGAGGCAACACTCATACAACCACACTTGCATAGCTAGTGGGAATCCTCGAATTAGATAAGAATGAACAAAAGGATTGAGCATGTGCCTAACTGATTCAAGCAACTATTTGTAAGACTCAATACCCCATGCGTATGTCGCATATTGTCCGGAGTCCACCAAATAAAATCTAAAATGATCTACCAACCCTACATTGTCTTTGTCTGAAGGACAGATGAAGAATTCTATTAGATATAGAATACATAACTTGACTGCATCCTCTTCGTTCACCCAACTTTTATTGGTTACAATTTGTTTTAGGTATGCCTTCTCAACTTTTTCCTTGTTTTGAAAATAACTCCTCATTATCTTACTGTCATAATCCGGAGTGTAACCAAAGTTTGTCACTTCGGTAAAACATCTAAGACCATTTATTAAGGCAAACTCTCTCAATCCAAAATTCAACCTCTGACCATTTAACTCTGCTGAAAAATAGGAAGCACCAGATGCATTCAATTCATACTTCATTAGAAGATGAATAGCTTGGTTTTGCATACATATTCTGGGAATTGAAAAGCAAATAACCAAAACATGACTTCTTGAAAAGCTTTAAACCATTTGGAGACAATAACTCTTTAATTTGGCTAGGAACATTGGGGTCAGATAATGTCTGAAACCTAAGGACCCCATAATCAACATTATGAGGTGCAAAAAAATGTCCATTCTGCACAAAAAATAAATAATATCTTATTAATATTGTGCTTAAATCTAAAAAATAAAATATCTATATTTGTAATACAATATATCTACAACTACATAATACAATTAGAAAACAAAAACAAAATAACTACAGTTTTTCTACAATATATCTACAAGTTTAAACAGATTCAGAAACCTACAAATAATCTTCACAATGTTGACAAAAATTCTACAAACCACAAAAAACACAGATTATGGAGCCATTTTAGAATTAAAACAAACAAAAAATAATTGTTGAAAGTACTAAATCCTTACCTTCACCAATGATTATTGGGGAACATTTTTTGGAGATTTCATAACTTTCTTCTTTTTTGGAGCTTTTACAGTAGGAGACACTTTAACTTTCTTTGCAGGTTTAATGACAGGTTCTTCTTCTACAAAATCATCATCAAAATCTATCTATTTGCCTTTTCTTTTTGCTGATTTGATTTGCCTCGAAGATTCACTAGCATCAAAATCGTGTTTTTGTTTTGTTCTAGTTTCGGCCCTAGCTTGACGAGGGGAAAGTCTATGCTTATTCTCTTCTTTTGCATGAGCTGATTTTTCATTCTTTTTGGGTGAATGTGGTGATAAAACACCCAAATCGAAAGAAGGAACACCTGGTTCTTTAACTTTTTTAGGGTTGTTCTTTGAAGCTCTGTTCTTCTTCATTGAAAATCTTTGAAGCTGGTCGTTAATGGGTGTATGAACTTTAAAAAATAGTATAAATTTTGACTGATTTTAGAAGAAAGTAGTTGCAAAAAGGCGTTAATGGATGGGTTACAGATTTTCGCTGGTTTTAGAAGAGGAAATAGTGGGTGATTGAAGAGGAAATCGTGGGGTGTGGTTTGATACGTGGGTGGGGGTGGGATTTGGAGAGAGAAACGTGGGGGGAGTGGGAATATACGGTAGACTTAAATTAGGAGACTAATTAATACCATTAAATCCCCTAAAATATACATAAATGGTAATTAGGTATATAGAAGGTAATTATATTAAAAGTTGAGCATGGAGGGTAATATAGTTTCCTATATGGTATAGGAATGTAAAAATTCCTATTTCAAATTGAAGAATTAACCCCAAATAGTCGTCCACCCAATAACTTAAACTAAAAGTAGTCACTGGAGGTATAATATATGCATAATTTATGTATTATATGTGTGTAATTGTGTATAATTAATGTATAATTCATATGTATAACTAAAAAAAGTAAACAATTAATATGACCGGCTATTTGTGTAAAAATCCCTTTCAAATTTTCTAGAGTGGATTTTGACCCAAACAATATCCGAATATGTTTTATTTCAATTTCTTGATGGACTTATTTTGTTGTACATTGTCCATTTTAAAATTATAGTTTTTTTAGTCTAATAGAAATTATATTTGATTTTTATCACGGCTTTTTATAAGAATCCAAATCCAAAAACCGCAAACGATTTATAGGGCCTAAGAGCCGAATGCCGACGTGTTCCCGTACGTCAGCATTGAAAATAACATCGTTATCCCAGCTGCTAAATTTAGATAAAATAATGTGACGTTACAAATTATGGGGTTGACCGACATTATTCGAAATACATAAATTTGTTGATTTGAAATAAATAATTAGAGAAATACATTACTTTGCGAAAGCTCAGTACAAAAGGTAACAAATAAAACTGATCAAGCTAGTATTGTAAATGCCGCAATATTTGTTTATCTGATTATTTGTTAAAAAATCCAGGCTCCAATCAATCTTAACATTAATAAACAAGTCGTGTGTCTAGAAATTTTCAAAAGTAGCCAGCAATATTTAATGAGTAGAAGCTTCCTCGACTTCGTATTAAGTCGTCACTGCAAATGCAAACATTATATCAGTCAGCTTCAAGTGTCGAACAAGAAATTTCCTTTGACTTGTCAAGCTATAAAAGAACACCAATATCAATTCATACCACCATAAACAAAAGATTTTAACATAATAACAGTTAGAAATTGTAAGAGAATGTCAGGAGTGAAGTTGGTTGGACATAGTGGGAGCCCTTTTAGTCGCAGAATTGAATGGGCTCTGAATATTAAGGGGGTAGAATATGAGTTGATAGAAGAAGATTTACAGAACAAGAGCTCTCTGCTTCTTCAATCAAACCCTGTTCATAAGAAAATCCCAGTGTTGTTGCACAATGGGAAGCCCATTGCTGAGTCACTTGTAATTGTTGAATATATTGATGAGACATTTGATGGCCCTTCCATTTTGCCTAAAGACCCTTATGACAGAGCAGTCGCACGTTTCTGGGCTAAGTTCCTCGATGAGAAGGTAAGTTGAATTCCCTTGCTCTATGTTGCTACATACATTTAGGGTTGGATTAAGGGGTTCACCGCAAAATATATAAGGCAAAATTCGTCTCTTTTAACACATATCATGCCGCCGCCACTGGCTGAGAAAATGGAGTATTGTCTCTCTAGAATAATTTTTACCTCCTGTATTAGCTTATATGTATTATTAACAGCGGGTTGCCGCTTAGACAATTTTCTTCAAATTAGACCCATGATAAAGGGCAGCATGTTATACTAAGCGGGGTTTGAGGGTAGGTCGAATCGTATTAAAATTGATGTGTGCAGCCTTACCTTAAATTTTCATACGAGTCTGTTTTCGCGACTTAAACCCGTAACTTCTTTGTTACATAGTGGCAAATTTTACCGTTACGCCAAAGATTTCCTTCAAAATTAGAGCCATGATATATTTTATTAATTTTGAAGTTTTAAACTTCAACGCGATTGTCATGTACTCCAGACCTTTTGGCCTAATTTCGAAAAAGTGAGCAACTGCTAAATATAAAACCACAAAAGTGATTATTTGCATAAATCAGATTGAGGTAGGTCAAAGTTTATTTTCTTTGTAGTTCACTTTGTTTATAATTTCCTACCTTGTCTCAGTGCTTGCCAGCAGCGTGGAAAGCTTTGTGGAGCAAAGGAGAGGAGCAAGAGAAAGATAAAGAGGAAGCATATGAGATACTTAAAGTTCTAGACAATGAACTCAAGGACAAGAAGTTCTTTGGCGGAGAAAAAATTGGATTTGTTGACATGGTAGCCAATTTTGTCGGATTTTGGGTAGGAATTGTTGAAGAAGCTACTGGACTAGTGTTAATGACTAATGAAAAGTTTCCCCATTTATGTGCATGGAGAGAAGAGTACCTTAACTGCAGCCAAGTCAAGGAAAATATGCCTAACAGGGAAATGTTGCTTGGTTATTTCAAAGGTCGAGTCCAAGCTGCAGCTACTGTCACTGCTCCCAAATGAACATCTTAATCCAATTACCTATGAAATTTCAAGATCTTTTTGTGGGAATAAATTCTAGCTAGCTTTCTAGAAATGAGACTTGTCATAAGTTTCTCAAATTAGTGATGTATTTGTTTTCCTTTTTTGAAAATCCTTTTATATTGTTATAATTTACATATTGTGAGAATAAATTGGTCTTTGATCGTGTCTTTTATGGATTAATGTTGAGATCAAGATCTTCTGTTAGTTGGATCCCCGTATCCTATTTCAAGGGTGAAGTACATAAATAACCCTCAAAGTAGGAGGTAATGAATTTCTGTCGTTGCTTGTCCTATAGGCTGAACGTCAAGTTTAACAATTATTGTCTCACGCTCTTCGCTTGTCCCATGAATAACACTTTTAACTTTTGACCTTGAAGTGTATCCATGGAGCAAGGGAGGATCAAAAGTTAATGTATCCATGGGGCAAGGGAGGATCAAAAGTTAAAGACCAACCATAACCCTTCAATTGATTGAAGATTGAATCACCGGTGTCACCTATCGGGCCTTTGAACAATTTGTGGTTTTATCCTTGAAAAACTTTAAGGGATTTTTACACAAATAGCCGGTCACATTCATTGCTTACTTCTTTTAGTCATATATATAGATTATACGTTGATTACACACACACACATATATATATATACTATATTAAAAGCACAAAGGCGTTTAGTGAAATGTTGTTCTCCTTTTTTACCCTTTGTAAATGTGTCCCATGTTGGTAAAAATTGTAATTATAAATTATACTAGCTTTTCAGCAAAATATGTCAAATTCTACACGAGTTTGTTAAAGATTTCATTCCAAACTTGGTGACTTGAAGAAGTCCTTCGTATATAAGGAGTCTCCAAGTTAAATAGGCTATCCCCAAGTTCTATCAGTTTATGTATAGTTTGGTGCTTAGAAAAAAAAAAGTATAAATTTACTTATAAATTCCCTTAGGTTTATGTATAGTTAGGTGCTTAAGATCCGATTGTGTTTGTGATTTTTGTGTTTTCATGAACGGTCTGTGCTTTTAACTTCATTGTTGTGTTTCTTTGGATGCGCAATCAAAGTTTTCAATCTATTCTCTGCCACTTTTATTTGTGATCTCTTTTATTGTTCTATTTTAAGTATTCTTGGTGAAATGTCGTTCGCCTTTTTTTTATCCTCGATAAGTGTATTTTATGTTGGATAAGATTGTAAATACAAATAAAGTATTTATTTTCTTAAAAAATGTTGCCGTAAAATAAAAATAAAACTCATTCTCAATTAAAATCCCTAATAACATAACGTAAAAAAAATGGTCTTTCCATCCTATATTGTGGGAAAAGTAAAAGTTTTCTCGGTAAAAATTTAAAAAGAATAAAACAATAAGAAGAAACTCATTGTTTCATATTTCTATTAATATGATCGAATTTTTCGTATGTTAAAAAGGTAATAGAATAAGACAATAAGTAAAAACTCATTATTTAATATACATATTAAAAAGTAAATTGTATAGGTTATAGGGCTAAATATAGTGAGTAGGAAACTCATTCTTTAATATTCCAAGCGTATAAAAAAAGTTGATTAATACCCAATTTTATTCTACATAAATAAATACTCTCTTTTACTATCCTCAAAAAGATGCTTACACTTCTATAATTGAAGCCAATATTTCATATTCTTTATACAAAATTCTTGATAGTGTTGAGGTTTGCGAAGGTAAA
>ML257733.1:0-23074 GCA_005239495.1 Nicotiana undulata | reverse complement strand
CTATACGATCGCGGAAAAGGGTGTGCGATCGCATAGGGTCAGGGATACTGTGAAGTGCGATCGTAGGACAAGGGATGCGACCGCACTGAAGCCTGGACCTATACTACTGCGATCACGGACAAGTGCAGTGCGATCACACTGAGTAACTACCCAGCCCCCACCCAGGTACACTGCCCCTCTATGCGATTGCGGATGGGGTTATGCGATCGCATAGAGCAATATGACCACCCCTCCCCTTAAGACTATGCGATCACAGGGCTTCGTGTGCGATCGCACTGAAGCCCGCACCAGACACCAGAAAACTGAGCCTACACCAGATTTTCCAACTTGAAACCATCCCGTTAGCCACCCGAAACTCACCCGAACCCTCGGGTCTCAAAAACAAAAACACACACGTCTCCCAATACATCCTATGGACTTGTTCAAGCTTTTAAATCATCAAAATATCATCAAAAACACGGAATTAAACCTCAAAACTCTTAGAAATTTCTTAAACTTCATAAACTTCTAAATTTCCCATTTTTAATCTGAATCACGTCAATTTGAGTCTGTTTTACACCAAATTTCACAGATAAGTCACATAACATGTAATAAACTTGTTCCGGGCTCCGAAACCATAATACGGGCACGGCAACACAGTTTTCACATAATTATTCATTTTCAAAATCCTTTATTATTTTCAGAAAACAAATTTCTTTAAAAATTCATTTCTCGGGCTTGGGACATCATATGCCCAAGTCCCATATTTTCCTACGGACCCTCCGGGACCGTCGAATCTTGGTTCCGGGTCCGTTTACCAGAAATGTTGACCAAAGTCAACTATATTCATTTATTAATTATCAAAACTTATTTTTATCCAAATTTAACATAATAGCTTCCCGGCTACACGCCCGGGCTGCGCACGCATATCGAGGTAAGATTAACGGAGGCTCTCGGAGTCTCGGAACACATATATAGCTTAATTTACGTAAGATGACCTTTTGGGTCATCACAGTTTTACTTATTTGTTTATCATTTTATCTTTGGAGTTATTCGTTGGAAATCTTTAGATTTAATTTACTTTAAATTTGTCATATTGTGTTTAAGTAAATACTTAAAGGAAAATAGCTAATTGAATTCTAGCATTGGTTTGCCTAGAAAGTGTGGTGTTAGGCGCCATCACGATCCCTAAGGTTGAGAATTTGGGTTGTGACACTCTAACACTTTCAATCTAGAAGGTTTTTCAGATGCTGATCTTGCAGTTGACAAGGAAGATAGAAAAAGTACTAGTGGAACATGCCAATTACTTGGCAAAGCTTTGGTATCTTGGAACATTAATAAACAAGGATCAGTCGCACTATCCACGACTAAGGCCGAATTCATTGCTATTGGACAATGTTGTGCACAACTACTTTGGATGTTTCATCAACTTGGTGACTATGAATTATCCTTTAAACCCATGCCAATTTTCTGTGATAGTTCTAGTGCTATTTATCTTTCAAAAAATCCTGTACATCATTCTAGAGCAAAGCATATAGATATCAAGCATCATTTCATTAGAGACCATGTTCTTAAGGGAAATATAGAAATATCGTTTGTTGGAACAAATGATCAATTAATTGATATTTTCACTAAGCCTCTATTAGAAGAAAGATTTTGCTTATTAAGAGAACTTCTTGGCATAATTTGCATTAGCCATAAGAATTAGGACCAATGCGTCATTGACTGATCTATGTATGCCTAATGTTTTATTTCTTTCTGTAATCATTAATCGCGCCTCCGTATTTTCTCTCTTTTTCTCTCTTTTTGCATCAGTTGCAGAGTTCAAATAAGGAAACCAAATCATCGCATCTCTTCAACTGACACCCTTTCCTTTTTTGCACTCAACCGTCAGAAAACCCCCTTTTAATGCTAAAGTCACTTTTCGATCCCCCATTATCCTCTTCGTCTAGAAACCCTTCCTAGAAACCCTATAAAAAACAAAATCCTCTTCAATGGCCAAACATCCCAAGAACCCCTCTGCTTCTACCAGAAAAAGCACTCGCTCCTGAGCTAAAACCCCCTCTCAACATCCAGAACAAGTAGACTTAGGGTCCGACCACTCTGAAAGTTTTCCCTCTTCTCAGGCATGACCTATCTGACCATTCTCACCCCTTAGGAGAAAAAGCTTTAGCTAAATGACCTATGGAAGAAACCCCTATTTCGTTCACTCCAAAGAAATCCAAAATCGATCTATCCAGTACCCTAGAGTCAGACCTAAACTTCTCAGATTCTCCAAATAGGGATTTCTTTATCGCTTTGAAAGACAAGCATATTGCTAATGGGAGGGTAGTCAATCTTGATGACATGGAAGCCCTAAATTGTAAGGTAAAAGATCTCTTCGTCTATCAAGGATGGTCAAAGTTCTTCTCTGTTCCTCCGCCCAAAGTCTATGAAGCCCTGGTAAGAATGTTCTATGCAAATCTTCGCTCTAGTAAGCCTGATAGGTTGGAGTACTTAGTGCTAGGAAAGCGTATTGTTCTTGATTGTGCCTTGTTTGATTCAATTTTTCAGTGCAAGTGTTCTGGTTTTCCTATGCTTTTCAAAAACTCTTGGCGTGATGATTTTGAAATTTACTTTGATCAAGATAAAAAGTGCATTGCTGAGTGTTCTTTTGATCCCCTTCCTAACTAGTTAGGTCCTAGTGATGTGAGTTTCGAAACCCGTGTTCTAGCTCATATTGTTGCAACCTCTTTACTCCCTCGTACCGGTTCCTTCTACACTTTCTCCGTAAGGAACACCTTTTTAGTCTATTGTCTTGTGACTAAACTCAAAATCAAGTTGTCCTACTGGGTTATCAATTTTATTATTGAGGGTGCTGAAGATCCCACTAGTCTACCCTATGGCATGGACATCACTCACATTCTGGAAGCCCACAATATTTCTATCTCTGAATATCCCTCCATTCTGGTCTCAAAATCTTATAATTCCAGAGCATTTGTGAGTATGTGGTATATGTGTATGAAGGGCTCATGGGTTAAGAAACAAGAGGGTGAAGTCAAGCTTTCTCAGACGGATTTGAAATCCAAACCTTCTGCTTCCCTTCCTAGCCAGAGTGATTCTGATATTTCTTAAAAACTCCATGCCATTTCCACTCAACTATCTGAAATCAAGGATATTCTCTCTGCCACTCAGTCCACTGTTGATGACATTCATGCCATCTCCAAGGAGACAGGGTCTGATGTGTCCAAAATGCGAGTTGCAGTTCTCAGGGTAAAGGAAAATGTCATCAAGGCATTCAAGGAGATTCATGACAGGTTTGATGGAATGGGTATTTGAGCCACTGCCAACTTTGATCAAATGAAGGAGGCGATTTCCAGTACCCTTACATATTTTTTGCGCTTTTAATGTGGAAGTTTAAGACAATTTTTTTGTTTTGTTGTTATGATGTTTTTGGACTGGATGCCCAGTCGATGGATGATGTTTTGGTTTTTTTTCCTAACTATATCTCTAAAAAAAAAAAATCTGCTATAAATCATGTTGTGGCTTGTATTCCCTCTTTGCTGATTACAAAAAGGGGGAGAAAGGATATATGTAATAATGCATATATTATAGAACAAGTCGACTAAAGTACAAGTTAGCACCTCGGCATATCTTGAGGGGGAGTCATGAAGAATAAGTCGACCATGAAGTCATGGATCTTACAGAAGCAGTCGACTACCAGAGCCTCTTACAGAGGGGGAGTAAAATACAGGAAAGTCAACTGGTGTTTATACATATATTATTTTGTCATCATAAAAAAAGGGGGAGATTGTTAGAACTGATTTTAATGATGAAAATAATATATTTTCTCTATGTGTAGGCACTCCTGAAACAGGCTCAAGATTGAAGGGATAAATCAGACGAGATCAAAGATTACATCAAGGATTGAAGGAATAAATGAAGATTGAAGGAATCAATCAATGACGGAATAGATTGAGGCTAGATTTAAGGAATCAATCAATCAAAGATATCGAGGATCTGGAAGTAAATCAATCATGCGGCTAAATCTGGAAATGCCAAGATTGTAGGAAGATATTCGGCGCCATCAAAGGAAGTCACTAGCATCACTCATCAGCCATAGCCATTGCAGAATAACCTTATTCTTGGAAAGAATCAATTTCTTTCCAAGGATCAAATCTCTTGGGTTGGAAAATATCTTCAACAATCAAGCCCTCTCCAAAGTATTTAAACTCGTTCTCGCACCTTAGAAAATATACTTTGATCGAACCAACTACCCTCTCTTTGTTCTACTACATACGAACATTGTAGCTTCTCTAGATCTGCTGTGTAACATGTTAGAGAAGAAAGAGAGAAAACAACTGGTGAGGCATTGTATCAAAGAAAAACGAGTGTTATTGAAACTGAGCCATAGGTGTAATCTACACCACTCATTGTGTACTCGAGAATTACATTCACTGGAAGAGAATACCCTTGCAACCCAAGGGAACTGGACTAGGATTCACATTGAATCAGAACCAGTATAATATTCCGGTGTCTTTAATTCCTGCACTTTACTTCTATTTTTATATTTTGTTACTTTATTATCTCTCTATCATAAGTAGTCGACTACTTGCAAAACTAGTCAACTTATAAGGAATAAAATTAAAAATAGTCAATTCACTCCCCCTCTTGCACTTTCACAATTGAACATAAAATTAATCCTCCGATTAAATCTTCCCTCGCATATCCAAAGTCATACATACAACGGATTGATAACTTGAAGATTCCTACTGGATATCAACCTCCAAAGCTTCAACAATTTGATGGAAAAGGAAATCCCAAGAAACATGTGACACATTTTGTCGAGACATGCAATAATGCTGGAACTTATGGTGATCATCTTGTCAAACAACTTGTTCGTTCTCTCAAAGGTATTGCATTCGATTGGTACACATATCTCGAACCTGGTTCTATCCATAGTTGGGAGCAGTTGGAGCAAGAGTTTCTCAATCGCTTCTATAGCACAAGACACATCATAAGCATGATCGAACTTACAAACACTCATGAAGGAAAGGATGAGTAAGTTATTGACTTCATCAACCGCTGGAGAAGCTTAAGCCTTAGCTGTAAAGATCTCCTTAGCGAAACTTTTGGCATCGAAATGTGCATTCAAGGCATGCATTGGAGTCTTCACTATATCTTACAAGTCATAAAGCCTAAAACCTTTGAAGAACTAGCAACTCGTGCACATGATGGAATTGAGTATGGCTACAAGTGAAGATCAAAGGTTTCCTGGTTTTGAGCCTCATGATGAAATAGAGCAGACGATGCTGAGAATGGGGGCAAGTATTCATCCGAAGATGAAACTAAAAAGTCCATGCATGTTGCAATGCTCCTTGACGCATGAGCCTAAAATACAAGTCGTAACGCGCATGAGCCTAAACTGCAAATAATAATGCTCCTCAACGCACGAGCCAAAACTGCAAGTTGTAATGCTTCTTGGCACATAAGTCTATATTATATGTCACAAAGCTCCCCGATTTAGAACAAAATCTTTCAGACGTAAAGCTCTTAAAATTTGAGCAAAGTCTTTAAGTTGCAAAGCTCTTCAAATTCTAGCAAAGACTCAAGTCGAAAGCTCTTCAAAGTCGAGCAAAGACTTCAAGTCTCAAAACCCTTCAAATTAGAGCCAAACTTTAAGACGTAAGGCTTTTAAAATTTGAGTACAGTTTTCAAGTTGTAAAGCTCTTCAATTTCAAGCAAACTGTTCAAGGTGCAAAGCTCTTCAACTGTGAGCTAAATCTTCAAGTAAGAAGCTCTTGAAATTCGAGCGGAACTTCAAATTGTAAACTAAATCTTCAAGTTGCAATGCTCCTTGATATATGATCCTAAACTACACGTCATAAAGCTCATTAAATGCAAGCCAAATCTTCAAGTGATAAAGCTTATCAAATTCAAGCCAAATATTCATGTCATAAAGATCATAAAATTCGAGCCAAATCTTAAAGTGATATAGCTCTCATTAAATTTGAGCCAAATCTTCAGGTGATAAAGCTTATCAAATTCAAGCCAAATATTTATGTCATAAAGCTCGTTAAATTCGAGCCAAATCTTCAAGTGATAATGCTCATCAAGTTCGAGCCAAATATTCATGTCATAAAGCTCATAAAATTCAAGTTAAATCTTCATGTTTCAAAGCTCTTCAAATTCGAGTTAAACTTTCAAGTTGCAAAACTCTTCAAATTCGAGCAGGTCTTCAAGTTGTAAGATTTCTAAAATTCGAGCAAAGTCTTCTTGTAAAGATCCTTGATGCATGAGCTTAAACTGTACATTCCTCCTTATTGCACAAGTATAAACTACATAAAAAATACATTTTTCATGAACTACATAATGACTTGATCCTCCTCGCCGAGGTACGTAGGCAACTTAGAGTATTATTCTGAGTTCAGTCACATAAAGAAAAGTCTCTTTATCATGATGGCAAAGAGAAGTTGATGATGCTCTCCTATAAAGCTCAAAAAATGGAGCACTATATGTATATTTTTATCAAGTTGTGAGAAGGATGTTCCATGTACTTCATCGTCAAGTTGTAAGAAGGGGTTATGCCACACCAGAACTTGAAGGTTGGGATGCTCCGTGAACTTCACCAAGTTGCAAGAAAAGGTCGTCCAAGCCAAGTCTCGATTGATGGGATGTTTTGTATACCTTTTCTCCTCCAAGAAGAGTGTGGTGATCATATACTTCTTCATCTGATTTGTGATGGAGAACTCTCCATGGACGTCTCCTCCAAAGCTGCAAAAAAAAAACATAAAAAGTCTTCTTTCCAACGCTGCAAACGACTCGTGATTCGTACGTTTCTATCTCGAGATATGAATTTTGCAGCGAAGGTGGGTAAAACCTAAAAGCTAGCTGGGCAGACGTCTGGACCAACTTTGAAAAATTGCATCAATCTATCTAGAAAGAGTTCTACCGTGAAATTTGAATATATTGAAGCCATGGATGTCTAGTTTTTAAAAATCTAAACTGTTTGTAATTTATAGGCTCCTAGCTCAAGATATGATATTTTTCGGCAAGACTGTGCAAAGCTGAAAATTAAGCATGACAAATATCTCGACTGCGACGAATCTATAAGGATTTCCATCGTGAAATTTGCATATATTGCAGGTCTTCGAGTCCACTTTCAAAGGATCAAGCACCTAGCTATTCAGACACTCCTAATTAAAGATGTGAATTGATTAATTAGTGAGAGCCCACAATGCTAGCTTTGAGGTCGACACACCAACTGACTTTTCCATCAGATTCAATGAATTAATTTCAGCCAATCCCGAAGAAATTTGGTGCTAAAATTGTTATATGTTCTAAATATTGGAGTTTTGATTCTATATTTGTCACAACCTGAATTTACCCTCTGAACGGTCTCGTGACGGCACCTAGTCTCTATGACTAGGTAAGCCTAAATTGCGAAAAAATAAGACAAATAATAACAAAAACAGTAAAGATGAAGTAATACTATAAAATTTAGCCGCTCGACATCTACAACTTTTACTTTTCCAAAATCCGGAATGTCACAAATCACAAGCTTTATTCGACTATATCTCTATACAACGGAACAAAGAAAAAGTGTATATGTATATCTCCTAAGTCTGTAGTAGAGTAGATGGGGACACGTGGGATTCTGCGGACGCTGCAGAATTACCTCGCGGTCTCCTGACAGCTGATGTAGTACTCCTAACCAAAACGCTATGTACTGGTACCTGGATCTGCACATGGGAAAAACATGCACAGGAAAGGGCATGATTCCACATTCGGTACTCTGTAAGTGCCAAGCCCAACCCCAGTCAAGTAGTGACGAGGTCAGGTTAAGGCTCTACTGAGTTTGAAAATAAGACAGTTATAAGTTTGAACAGTGACATATAAATAGCTACAATAAACATAATTTAAAGGAAAACTGAAAGAAATAATAAAGAAGAGCCCTCGGCTCAGCACAACATATATCGCAACGGCAAATATGCAATGCAGTACAGGGAGAAAGCTTCCGGATCTCAGTCCGTAGTCCCAATTTAAATATGCTATGCAGTACAGGGGGAAAGCTCCCGGATCTCAGTCCGTAGTCCCAATTTTAATATGTAATGCAGTACAGGGGGAAAGCTCCTGGATCTCGGTCCGTAGTCCCAATTTAAATATGAGATGCAAAATGCTATCAGATACGGCTTAATTAAACAATTCAAGAAAAACAATAGGCAAGAGTAAGGTAAAACTACCTAAGCATGGAGCAAATAATAGCAAATACGGGGAATTCATGTGAAAACAGGTAGGCATGCTCATTCCTATGCTAACTAATCGGTTATAACATGAAGCAGTAATATAGGAATTAAATGAGTTATGACATGGAAGGAAAAGCGGGAATTTAGCAACAATGACCCGCGTACGCACTCATCACCTCACGTACACGACATCCACATAGTAAAATCAGTATAAAAATGCCTAAGGGAAATCCATAACACAGAGTTAGGCAAGCCACTTACCTTGATTTCAGTAATCAACTCAATACCACGCTCTTGCCACGAGTATCCGACTGTGGATGGCCCAAATCTATTCAATTCGATTGCATAATGTAAATATCACTTCAAGGGAACAAAATAGCTAATTATTTCTAAGCTAATACGTGAAATTAGGAAATTCGCCCAGAATTCCCCCGGGTCCACGTCTCGGAATCAGGTAAAAATCATATTTCCCGAACAACCATTCGCTCACGAACTCACTCGAACCAGAATCATCAAAATCCGACATCTAAATCTCCCTAAATCCTCAGATTTCTACTTGGGAAGTTTCATCCCAATTTCATGGTTTTTCATCCAATTTTATTGATTAGATTGAGGAAAATGATAGAGATTATTGATATAAAATTGTATTAAGGTTAGAAAACGTTACCTATGATTCTCCTCTTCGAATTCCACTAAAAATCGCCAAATTCCGAGCTCTCAATCGATTTTGGAGTTATGCATTTCTAACCCTCGGATTTTGGTATAACCAGCACAGGGATTCCGCACCTGCGACCTTAGGGCCACACCTGCGGAAAATCTATCATGGGTGCGGAAGTCACTTAAGAAGGCTGGGGCCGCACCTGATGTCACTTGGCCGCATCTGTAGTCCGGCACCTGCGGAACCCACACCGCACCTGCGACAACTGGCAATCCCCACTCAAACCGCATCTGCGAACCTATCTTCCGCACCTGCGTGTACGCACCTACGGGAAAACCATTGCAGGTGCGAGACAACAGAACCAACAATGGTTCAGCTATTCTCAAAGTTTCAAATTCACCCGTTGGGCATCCGAAACAACCCCGAGGCCCCCAGAACCTCAACCAAACCTACCAACTGACCTTAATACCTTGTTCAAACTTGGTCGAGCCTTAAAAACACATCTCATAACATCAAAATCATCAATTATGCATAGATTCAAGCCTAAGAACTTATGAAATTTCTAGAATTCACGTCCGATGGCGAAACACGTCAAAACGCATCCGAATGACCTCACATTTTGCACACAGGTCATAAATGGCATTACGGACCTTCTGCACTTTCGGAATTCCATTCCGAGTCCGATATCAAAATCTCACCTATCGGCCAAATTTGCCGAAATTCCAACTTTCGCCAATTCAAGCCTAAATCTACAACCGACCTTGAAAACACATTTCGAACACGCTCCTGACCCTGAAATCACCCAATGGAGTTAACGGAGTCGACGGAATTTTATTCCGGATCCGTCTTCACACAGTTCTAGCTACGACCCAATTTCTAAAGCTAAATTCCATATTTATGAAATAAGTGTCCAAAATCACTCCGAATTTCACCACTCAACGCTCCGGCAAGTTTCAATAGCATAAATAGATATGGGAGAAGCAGTTATTAGGGGATCGGGCGCTAACTCTCAAAACAACCGACCGTGTCGTTACAATATGAACAAGTGTTTTGAAGTTTGAACGCCTTTTAGTTTAAGACATCAATTTTTCGGCCAAAAAACATGCAAAGCATCGACATCAACTAAGTTTTTCCAAGTTACAAGTGAGGGTTGTTTCAAGCCAAATTTTGAATGATGTGATGCTCCTTGAACTTCCTGGTCAAGTTGCAATAAGGGGCTATCTCACGCCAAAGCTTGAATAAATAGATGCTCCACGTTCTTGTCCACCACGGTTGCATAAGGAATGTCCAAGTGTTTGTCAAGATGCAAGCAGGGGATGCGTCGTGTAATTCTTTCGCCAACGTGCAAGGATATGATGCTTCATCTACTTCTAGAATGGAGAACTTATCGTGTGCGTCTTCATAAAAGTACAAGAATATAATGCTCCATGTGCTTCTTTCTCCAAGCCACGCACAAGGATAAGAACTCCACTAGTTTCCACTAGCTAAAGCTGCAAAGAAAATAAAAAAGAGGCGTTTGCTACACAGAAAATTGATTGAGATATGAGGTGCTCAATGTGCCTCTCCACAAAAATGCTGTGAGGATAACAAAACGCCATATATTCCTAGGCTTAGATGAGAGAACATCTTTTATGATGCCAAAAGTAGAAAGAATGGGATAATTCATGTGCTTTTCTCACCAGGAGTGGATGTTTCATGTACTTCTTTGTCAAAGTTGAGACAAAAAAAAACTTGTTATGAGCGTCCTCGCCAAACTGCAAGAATATGGTGCGTCATGTGGTGCTTTCACAAAGTTGCAATAAAAGGGGTCTCCATGTACTTTCTCGTCGGCTTAATGAAGGAGTACTCCAAGTCTCTCTCGCTAAAGTTGCAAAGGTGAGGGAGTCTATACTTGCTTGGAAGCCTTTATAGACACATAAATTTTATTGAATTTAGTCCATACAAGATTTGGACTTGATTCTTAAATTCATAAAACATTGGCACAAGTCTATAGTAAATTATAACTCAAATATATATGGATTAAATAAATAAGTCTTAACTCATTGGGCTAGCCCATTTAATTTGACTACAAATGATGAGCTCACTTCATTAGGCCCAAGATATCATCTTCTTAGAGGCCCAGTTTGGTGCCACACGTGAAATGACGTGGCTCATGTCACGTGTCAAAATGATAAGGAATGCCAAGTCAAATTAAAGGGATCGCGCCACGTGTGCAAGTGACATGTTCTGGCTAATCAAATGCGGCCTTGTCACACAATTTGATTGGCCGGAAAGAGTTTGTTCTTATCATAACTCTTCCCTCCCACAACTATAAATAGGGACCTTCATAACCCAGAAACAATACTAGAAGTTATAACAAGAAGCAAGAGAGAGCTCGTGGATCAAACGCCGCAAATTTCTCCCAAGTTTCAAGTTTCAAGCTTCAAGCAATCAAGTTCAAGTTCAAAAAACTAAGTTCTAGCTCAAGAACGACGAACAAATCAAGATTCAAGGAGTACGAGTTCAAATGAAAGTTCGTGCTAGTTGAATTCAAGATCATCGTTCGTGACAACAGCTACATATTCAAGATCAAGCTCAAAGGCCCTTGAATTTATTTACTATTGGAAAGAAGAATCGGAGGATTCATAGAGATTGTACACTCATATTATTTAAAGTCAAATACTACGATTGTTGCAATATTTTCGGTCCTGATTTTATTTTCTCGACGTAATTTATTGTCTACATCCTTATTAATTAAATTATGTGGTCCATGATGTGCCTAAATAAAAAGAAATAAAGGAATCCTTTTTTCTAGTGGAAAGAAAAACCCAACAGGTTTTGAAAAAGAGTTTTAACCCTTAAAACTTGTGTTATAAATACATAAGGTTTTCCACCTAAAGGAGAGAGGAAAGATGACCAAAAATTTCAGCCTAGTCTCCTAGAAATTTCACCATCGTGATCGTGCGGGTGGTGGAGATTTCATTGAGTTGCTGTGGAATTGGAGGCTCGTGTGATAGAGGAGTTTTGTTCACGCTTCAAAAGGTAACCCGTGAAACCCCGTATACGCAAGTTCTCTAGATTACATGTGATTTTGATATTGGGATTGCTTCCGCCGCCTATAATAATCCATCAATCACTACTAGAAAACAGGGAAAACTCGTCCAAACAAACCGATCAAAATCGGTCGAAAAAACAAACGACCGAAATCGATTGAAAAATAATTAAATTGGTCGCAAAAGTAAAAACAATACTTCTGACAACGGAAATAGTGGTCCCACGATAAATATATAAAAATTCCGACCAATGTCGCTCGGAAATTTGTCAATATTTGACCAAGACTTGGTCATACCTGTATACTATCTATAATAATAATTTTTAATTAAAATTTTCAAAAATACTGACTAATTTCGGTGGGTATATTTAAAATTGTGCTTTCCCGCCCAAGGCATATGGTTTTTAATATATATATGTATATATAATCTACCAACCGGAATAAGTTTTAATTACATTTTTCCGACCGAGTTTGGTCGGAAATACAATTTTAAAGTTATTAAAATAAATTTAATGAGATTACCGATCAAAATCGATGAGTTTTTGTCAACCTTTAGATAAATAGCTTTAAAATAAATAATATTTTATACTTATTTGATATATATAAATATATTTAAAATAAATACAATATATATGTATGTATATATATATATGTATGTATATATATATATATATATATATATGTATGTATGTATGTATGTATGTATACTATATTCTACTATACTATACTATATATACATCTTAAGATATCCTATATAACGACTATATCAATTAAGCTATATAGCATGTTGGATACAAAGACTATATCAGTTATACTCGATAATTTACACTTACATACATATGACTAGCGTTGATGATTTACTCTCAACTGTCCTGTGATGACCCAAGGGGTCATTTATTGAATTTAGACTCCATTCTAGGCTTATTAGTCATAAAAAGATTAATTTTAACTACCCCGATTTGCGTGCGCAGTCCGAACGTGAAACCAGAAAGCTTTTATGTGAAAATATAAGAAGTAATAATTTTTATAGTTAAAGTTTGACTTTAGTTGATTTTGGTCAACATTTTGAGTAAACTGACCCGGATCCGTGTTTCGACAATCCCGGGAGGTCTGCAGTAAAATATGGGATATGGACATATGACGGAAATAAATTTCGAGGTCCCAAACCTTAGAAATTATTTTTTGAAAGAAATTATTTTGCTGAATTATTAATGAAATAAAGAAAAGAATCAACGTTTGAAACCATTGGTATCGGGACCGTATTTTGGTTCCAGAGCCCGGTACATATTTGTTATAATATTTGAATACTATTTGTGAAATTTGGTGAGAATCGGAGTTTATTTGACGTGATTCGGACGTCAGGTTGAGAAACAGTGAAAGAAAATGTTCTTGAGAAAAATGATGTGTTTAGAGGTTAAATTCATAGTTTTACATATTATTTTCATGATTTGATCGCACGAGCAAGTTCGTATGATAATTTTAGACTTGCGTGCATATTTGGTTTAGAGCCCCAAGGGCTCGGGTGAGTTTCATGTAGGCTTCGGGATGTTTTTAAATTATAAAATTTTTTTTTGCTGTCATAACAGTTTCTGGAGCACTGGTGCTCCACGTTAAAAAAACATTACAGCAATCATAGCCTATTAAAACACCAACTCGGGCAGCAACCCTTTTCTTCATATTTTCGAACTACCAAGCCCTAGAGACGATTTTCTTCACCCAGGTTCATCCCCAAAGTGTTGGTAATCAATTCTAAATTCTACTCTTTCATATACCCAATATTTTTCATCACTTTTAAATAAACAATCAAGAATTTTCATGGTAAAAATTGAGGGTTTGGGTAGAATTAGGGAATTTTGTAAAAATCGAATCTTTACCATGAATTGAGGTCGGATTTCGAAACTAATTGTATATTTGGGTTCATGGGTTCATGGGTAAACGTAATTTGGTCCGAACACCGAGTTTAGACTATGCGGGCCCGGGGTCAGATTTTCACCTTTTTGAGGAAACTTAGGAAAATCATGTTTTTTCAATAAAGTTAGTTCCTTTAGCATAGATTGATGATATTGAGTTAATTATGATTGGATTCGAGCAAGTTAGAGGTGAATTAAAAAGAAAAAGTCGTAATTGAGCAGTGAGTGAGTGGCCTGCGAAATTGAGGTAAGTGTTTGGTCTAACTTTGACATGAGGGAATAGGAATCCTCACTTGTTTGCTATGTGAAATGCATGGGCGTGGTGTATAGGTGAGGTGACGAGTATCTATGCACCACCCAAATGGCATGTTAAGCATGATCCCTTCTCCGTTCCCAATTTAATTGATCCCGGTCTTAATTGTTCTTTGTTAATTANCACTGTCAACCCAACTCAGTCTTTACGTACCATGATAGGATTAAGAGAACAACCAACACTTTCAACACACTTACAACAACAAATGTAAATAATCAAGAGAAATCGACATGAATATATATATATATATATTCATGTCGATTTCTCTTGATTATTTACATTTGTTGTTGTAAGTGTGTTGAAAGTGTTGGTTGTTCTCTTAATCCTATCATGGTACGTAAAGACTGAGTTGGGTTGACAGTGATACAGTGATTACACATATTCGGGTTGATATTATTGTGGGATGTTGTTGTTTAAAGCTTACGGGCTATACTGTTTTCTGTTTGAAATTTTTGAATCAAAATTTGGTGTGATAAGGGTGGATAATTGGTGTGATAAGGGTTGATAATTGGTGTGATAAGGGTGGATAATTGGTGTGATAAGGGTGGATAATCGATTGTGATATGGGGTGATAAGGGTGGATACATTGATTGTGATATTGTGAATATGTGGGATCGGGTTGCTCGCCGCAACAAGACAATGAAAATGGGGAATAATGATATTTTACTGATTTTTAAACTTTAAATGATTTGAAAATTCTTGTTTTACTCTACAGTTTTTCTTATATTTGGCACATGTGATTATTTTAAAGTAAAATTTGAAAACTTTGAGATTTACTTGAGTATTGGTTATAGCCGACGCCTGGAAAAGGCGGCTGAGTTATTTTATTGTTGTTGCAGTACTTAATTATTTGTTTATATTTCCTTCTTGCTTTATATTTATTGTCTGAGTTATATTTTTCTTGTTCGTGTAGAATTATTCTATTGCGTTACTATATATACTATTGTCACAGGTTATATGCTGTTAATGCCCCGCCGTAGCCTCGGCACTACTTCGTCGAGGTTAGGATCGACACTTACTCAGTACATGGGTCGGTTGTACTGATACTACACTTTGCTCTCTTTTGTGCAGATCCAGGTACTAGCCATTAGTAGGGTTTTTAGAGCAGCCATCTATTTATTTAGAGACACGAGGTATATCTGCCGGCGTTCGTAGATCCCGAGAGTCTTCTCCTAATTTTTATAAAACTGGTTTAGTATATTCAGAACAGTTACACCAATTCTTTCAGCCTAGTATTTGTTGTATTCTTTAGCAGTTCGTGGATTGTGACACCAGACTCTGGGGTAGTTCTATATTTATTTATATAATTAGCTCGTGGTTCATTTTTATTTAGTTGTTTAGTATTTTATCTGTGAAAAATATTTAAATTAAGATTACTTTAAATTTATTTATTTACGCTTAAGAAAATAATCAAAGGAAATTAGTTACTCGAATTCTAACATTGGCTTGCCTAGCAAGTGTGGTGTTAGACGCCAGCATAATCCCTATGGTTGGGAATTTGGGTCGTGACATGTTGGTATCAGAGCACTAGGTTTCTTAGGTCTCACAATTCACGAACAAACTTGGTAGAGTTTGAAGGATCGGTACGAAGACCTCTGTACTTATCTCTTAGAGGCTATGAAGTTAGGAACAATTCCACTTCTATTCTACTCTATCGTGCGAATTTATTCTACCATTGATGATTGAACTTGTCTATTCTTGTCCTCTCACAAATCTCGACAACACACAAAGCGTCTACAACCGGACAAGTGGTGAAGCCCCAATGACAACTACGATCAGGGGAAGAGACAGAAGCGGAGCTCAGTCTAAAGCTCGAACATCAGCACCTATTGTACAGTCTCAAATGGATCTAGATGCAGAGGTTCTAGCTCAGTCGGTACAGGTTGAACTAGTCCATATCCCAGAAGGATTTATAGCTACTCTGACTGATAGGTATATTCTATCATGACTACTGACTTGCTTTTAAGAGTTATATCATTTTAAGTGCATACAGAATGATATCAAGTCCTAAAGAGGGTGCTTAACACATCTGTTTAGCTAGCCATTGCATATGTTTAACTACGTTGTGTACAGAAACATGTGCCTGTCACTTTTTCCAAGATCTAAGAATATCATAAGAAACTTATTTAAATAGATTTTAGATCACCTATAATTAACTATAATGAACAAGATATCTTTACTATCAAAATACTCTCAGACATCATAAATAAGATATGAGATTATGTACTATCATGTTCATGGAATATATTCAAATATAAAAGAATAAGGAATTTTCCAATAGTCATGTTTTCTAATAAGGCATTAATCTTGGGTCATGACTTCTTGTTAATCATTTTTATTCTAAAGACGTCTTTATCACATATAGCAAAGAGAATCGGAGCAAAACTCCTGAATTCGAATTTTAAGCTATTCAGTTGTAAAGAAGCTACTAAAATAATACTTGGATCATCTTTAAATATGGAAAGAAGCCTAGTACAGGATTTAAAGTAAGCTTTAATACCAAACTCCTATTGAACTTTAATCTCAATTTCAGTTAAGAAGGCAACTTCCAGTATGCCTAAAAGACAGAATGCTTGTCGAATATCATCATCTTAGCTTTTAAGCTTTCCAACTTCACTTCTTAATCCATATTACAACAGAATATTTCTATTACATAATATTAAAGTAGGAAAAGTTGTGGTTAATTCTAATTATCACATTGCTTAATAAATTATCTAATAACCGAAACATCACATATTGATCCAAATATATCCTTCTTGTTTAAATGAAACAAGTACAAAACAAATGAGCTTTCATACACGAGTTTTCATATAGAGCTCTACCTTTGGGGTCATTGTGCATCAATAAGGATAAGAGTTACCCCAAGGAATAACGAAGGGTACATGAATAAGTGGGGTAGCTCAGCGGTGTTGAGTCAACATGGTAAAGAAGAAATTGGTCGCAGGTGGTTGAGGCAAGCCTACGAAGAGGATGACCAGCTAGTGCAACATCAACTATTTGACTCAGTTCTCATAATGCTTTTGAAAAAGTTTGTTTCTCGAACCTTCCATTTTTGCGTGGCGCTTAGGGTTTGAACGATTGTGTCAGGTCAACATGACGGTGTCAGAATATGCCATCAGGTTCGATAAGTTAGCCATTCATACTCCTACTTCGATTCATATAGCCAGAGAGCAAGTCCGCAGACTCATTAAAGGACTCGATTATGATTGTAAAATCTTGTGCGACTCAGGGCAGGTTGATACTTTACGTCGGCTAGTGGTAGAATTTGTCCTAGACTTGGGAGAGTCATATTTCATCATAACACTCAGGCTACGTGCCCCATTGCAGTTACAATTCAATCTACATGACCAGCTAGGAAAAATGGGTCGGAATGTCGAAGGTGGAGGTCAGATTCCTAGAGGTGGAGACTCAGCCTGTTGATATATTTTCTATGGTATGGCTGAGGTCGTTACATTAAATGGTGTCATTACAAGAACAATCTCTAATTATTATAAAGTGATAATTTCCTGAACTTCATACGGTTATGCGTATCTAATAAAATACTTCTAATATGCTCTACTCTCGGGTGAGCTTCGTAACTCAAAGAAATCTACTTATGTGAATACTTGTATTGAGAAATTCTATGGAGATAACTGCGTCTATCATTACGTGTTGTAATTTTGTTCAACGGAAAATATTTAAAGGAAGGAAATGGAATGTTTCGATTGGCAAGATACGCATGTTGCTTGTGATTCAGAATTGAGGACGAGATCCTTGCATTTTTAAAGTGATTTGATATGTTTAAACCGTGCTACGAGCCGCGGTGGAAGTTACGTAAGGATGATATCCTTGTGATGAAAATTCTTGTGTTTAAATTCTCCC
This sequence comes from Nicotiana undulata, assembly GCA_005239495.1. Taxonomy (NCBI): domain Eukaryota; kingdom Viridiplantae; phylum Streptophyta; class Magnoliopsida; order Solanales; family Solanaceae; genus Nicotiana; species Nicotiana undulata. The sequence goes on along the minus strand of ML257733.1, from coordinate 5,097 downwards.
TTGTGAATTAAAATTTTATTATAGTACTGGTAGGGAGTCATGCCTGCTAGGCTTATTCAACAATTTATGTATAAAAATAATGATAATAATCATAATAATAAATGAATAAATAATAATAATAAAAGTAATACTAACAATAATTAATTAAATAAATAAAGAAATTAATTAATTCATTGTGCATAATTTTCCAAATCCGTGTTATAATTATTGAGCTTTGTCCTACGAGGTATGTTCCGCCCGTGTGGCATTAAATGAGACACGTTAATTCGGGTATATAATTATGAGATATTCATGAATCGCATATTGTTATCAATATTGTGAAGGTTTGAAAGGACATTATTGTTAACGTGAAGCTGTTTGAAAATTCTTTAATTGGCTATGAACAACTATTAAGAAAATAGAGGCAGTCAAGAACTGGCCTTGACCCACTACAACCACGGAGATTAGGAGTTTCTTGGGTTTGGCGGGTTACTACCGTAGTTTTGTGGAAGGGTTTTCATCTATATCAGCCCTATGACTAAATTGACTTAGAAAGGTGCTCCATTTAAATGGTCAGACGAGTGCAAGGCGATCTTTTAGAAGCTCAAGACATCCTTGACTTCAGCACCGGTGTTGGTGTTACCATCAGGTTCGGGTTCTTTCACGGTGTATTGTGATGCTTCCCGAGTTGGACTTGGAGAAGTATTGATGCAGGATGGCAGGGTGATTGCATATGCGTCTCGGCAGTTGAAAGTCCATGAGAAGAATTATCTTGTTCATGACTTAGAGTTGGCAGCCATTGTTCATGCATTAAAGATTTGGAGGCACTATCTTTATGGCGTGTCGTGTTAGGTTTTCACTGACCATCGCAGTCTCCAGTATTTATTCAAGCAAAAGGATCTTAATTTGAGGCAGCGGAGATGGTTAGAGTTACTGAAGGATTATGATGTCACTATATTGTATCACCTAGTGAAGACCAACGTGGTGGCCGATGCATTGAGTAGAAAAGCAGTTAGTATGGGCAGCCTTGCGTATATTCCAGTCGGTGAGAGACCGTTAGCTTTAGACATTCAGACGTTGGCTAATCAGTTCGTGAGGTTGGATATTTCGCCCAGCAAGGTTCTATCTTGTATAGTCTCTCGGTCTTCTCTAATTGAGCATATCCGCGAGCGGTAGGATGATGACCCGCATTTGATGGTCCTTAGGGACACATTTCGTCACGGTGGTACCAAGCAGGTTACAGTTGGAGATGATGGTGTTTTGAGGATGCAGGGTAGGTTATGTGTGCCTAATGTTGATGGCCTTCGTGAGTTGATCCTTGAGGAGGCTCACAGTTCTAAGTATTCTATTCACCCAGGGGCAGCTAAAATGTACCAAGATTTGAGGCAGCATTATTGGTGGAGAAGGATGAAAAAGGACATTGTGGCGTATGTGGCTTATTGTTTAAATTGTCAGCAGGTAAAGTATGAGCATCAGAGACCTGGTGGTTTGCTTCAGCAGATAGAGATTCCATGGTGGAAGTGAGAGCGTATCACTATGGACTTTGTTGTTGGGCTCCCACGGACTCAGAGGAAATTTGACGCAGTTTGGGTTATTGTGGATAGGCTGACTAAATCAACACATTTCATTCCTTTGGCAAGTACTTATACTTCAGAGCGATTGGCGAAGTTATATATTCGGTAGATAGTTTGCCTTCATGGTGTGCCCGTGTCTATCATTTTTATCGGGGTACGCAGTTTACTTCGCACTTTTGGAGGGTAGTTCAGCGTGAGTTGGGTACCCGAGTAGCGTTTAGTACAACCTTTCACTCTCAGACTGATGGGCAGTCCGAGCGTACCATTCAGATGTTGGAGGATATGCTTCGCGCTTGTGTTATTGACTTTGGAGGTTCGTGGGATCAGTTCTTGCCGTTAGCGGAGTTTGCTTATAATAATAGTTGTTAGTCGAGCATTCAGATGGCTCCTTATGAGGCGTTATAAGGTAGACAATGCAGATCGCCAGTTGGATGGTTTGAGCCGGGAGAGGCTCGGTTATTGGGTACAGACTTAGTTCAGGAGGCCTTAGATAAGGTCAAGATTATTCAGGAGAGACTTCGTGCAACTCAGTCTAGGAAAAACAGTTATGCCGATCGTAAGGTTCGTGATGTGGCATTCATGGTTGGAGAGAGAGTATTGCTTTGTGTGTCGCCCATGAAGGGCGTTATGAGATTTGGGAAGAAGGGTCAGTTGAGCCCTAGGTATATCGGGCAGTTTGAGATTCTTGATAGAGTGGGGAGGTAGCTTATAGACTTGCGTTGCCTCCTGGGTTATCCTCAGTTCATACGGTATTCCATGTGTCTATGCTCCGGAAATATCATGGTGACCCGTCCCACGTGTTAGATTTTAGCTCTGTCCAATTGGACAAAGACTTGACTTATGAGGAGGAGCCGGTAGCCATTTTAGACCGGCAGGTTCGTCAGTTGAGGTCTAAGAGTTATCCTTCAGTTCAAGTGCAGTGGAGAGGCCAGCCGGTTGAGGCAGCTACTAGGGTGTCCGAGTCGGACATGCAGAGTAGATATCCACACTTGTTCGCCAATTCAGATAATTTTCTATGTTTGTTCGAGGACGAACGTTTGTTTTAGAGGTGGAGATTTGATGACCCAAGGGGTCATTTATTGAATTTAGACTCCGTTCTAGGCTTATTAGCCATAAAAAGATTAATTTTAACTACCTCGATTTGCGTGCACAGTCCGGGCGTGAAACCGAAAAGCTTTTATGTGAAACTATAAGAAATAATAATTTTTATAGTTAAAGTTATGCTTTAGTTGACTTTGGTCAACATTTTGAGTAAACGGACCCGGATCCGTGTTCCGACAATCCCGGGAGGTCCGCAATAAAATATGAGACTTGGGAGTATGCCCCGTAATAAATTTCGAGGTCTCAAGCCTTAGAAATCAATTTTTGAAAGAAATTGTTTTGCTTAATTATTAATGAAATAAAGAAAAGAATCAACGTTTGAAACCATTGGTATCGGGACCGTATTTTGGTTCCGGAGCCCAGTACAGATTTGTGATATTATTTGAATACTATTTGTGAAATTTTGTGAGAATCAGAGTTTATTTGACCTGATTCGGACATCCGATTGAGAAATAGTGAAAGTTAAGTGTTCTTGGGAATAATGATGAGTTTAGAGGTTAAATTCATAGTTTTACATATTATTTTCATGATTTTATCGCACGAGCAAGTCCGTATAATGTTTTTAGACTTGCGTGCATGTTTGGTTTAGAGCCTCGAGGGCTCAGGTCAGTTTCGGGTAGGCTTCGAGATGTTTTTTGTAACGACCGGACTGGTCGTTTTGAGCTCTAGCGCGTCGTTCAGCGATTGAAAGTCATGAGCAACTTCATTTCAGGTATATTGACTTGTGCGTATGGTCGGAATTGAAATTTCAGGAAGATCGGAGTTGAATTGAAAGGAGAATATTCATTTCAGAAGCCTTAAGTTGGAAGAATCGACTCAGACTGGAATTTGGAGTAAACGACCTCGGAATGAGGATCTGAAGGTTCCAACAGGTTCGTATGATGATTTCGGACTTGGGCGTATGTCCGGATCGGGTTTTGGATAACCCGGGAGTGTTTCAATGTATATTGTGGAAGTCAGCATTTTTGAAGGAATTTCCTAAGTTGGCTTGAAGAGCATTTCAGAGATACTGATGTTCGTTTGGGGTTTCGAGTTTGGGAATAGCTCCGTATGGTGATTCTGGAGTTGGAAGCGCCATCGGAAGTGAATTCGGATGTCCGTAGGTTATTTTGAAGTCATTCGGCTAAAGTTAGAAATTCGAAGGTTTTGAAGAATCTGACCGGAAGTGGAAATTTTGATATCGGGGTCGGAATGCGATTCCGGAAGTTGGAGCAGGTCCGTAATGTTGAAAATGACGTGTGTGCTTTAGGGTCAATCGGAGGTGATTTGACGGGTTTCGGCATCGAATGTGGAAGTTTGAAATTTCAAGTTCTTAAAGATTTGGATCGGGGAGCGATTCGTTGTTTCGATGTTATTTGATGTAATTTGAGGCCTTGAGCAATTCCGTGTCATGTTTTGGGACAAGTTGGTGTGATTGGACGGGGTCCCATGGGCCAAGGGTGGATTTCGGGTGGTTAACGGATCAATATTTGAAGTTGATGAAAATTGAAGGTTGCTGTCATCTGGTGTGACCGCACCCGTGAGGATTTGGCCGCAGGTGCGGCTAAAGGTGCCGCAGGTGCAAAGGATTGAGGGTCTGGCTGGGAGCGTAGGTGCGATGGTATTTCCGCACCTGCGAGGTAGAAGATGCGGATTATGAGTCGTAGGTGCGAAGTTAGCTTGAGTTGAGGAAAAACCGCAGGTGTAGAGGTTTGGTCGCACATGCGTAATCGCAAGTGCGGGTGTTGAACCGCAAGTGCGAAAAGAGTCCTGGGGAGAATGTTTTAAAGACGGACTTTTGTCATTTCTCACCATTTTTCATATGCTATGGGCGATTTTGGAAAGCTTTTCAATGGAGATTTCATCAAGCTTCAGAGGTAAGATGTTCCTACTTATTTCCAAGTTAAATACAAGGTTATTACATGGATTTGAACATGAAAATTGTGGGAAAATATGGGGATTTTGATGAAAACCTAGAATTTGATAATTTTGATTTTTAGCCACGAATTGAGCTCGAATATTTGAGTAAATTGAATATTTGAACTAGTAAAGCTATGTGTAGAGATTTTCTTCAAGAAATTTTGTCACGACCCAAAACCTGGTTCAGGTCGTGATGGCACCTAACGGCGAGGTTAGGCAAGCCAACATATAAATCCCCAGGAATTACTACCCCAGAACTCGATATTCCGGTTGTTTACAATTTATAACAAATATAATGCGTAATATAACAGCGATATGAGGTAAGGCCGTAGATACAGGCTGAACCACAGCTAGGCCAAATATATACAACCCGGAAACGCAACATAACTACAACAAGTGTGTGCCAGGACTAGTGTCACAGTGTCAACGGGCGGCTACATAGATACAACAACTGAAATATATATACAAAAATATACAAGCCTCAGTCTGGAACAAAAGACTGAGAAAAATGAAACTAGAAGGCTCCAGAGGTGCTGTCAGGATG